>JAFVLL020027587.1:0-12467 GCA_021397915.2 Tor tambroides
AAACTATAACTTAATAAACAACCAATACAGACATCAACACTGAGCCAAACATACTTGTTTTAAAAACAGCAACAACAACTTACTAACACATTTCTTAATAACTTAATAACACGTTTCATTTCTTCCATATTGTGACATACGTCAGTTCCAGTTAAAAGATTATCAAAAAAAAAAATATGCATGGCAGGGACTTGGTTCCATCTATCGGTTGTTGATTGGATGGATCGATTCTCCCATCCAAACGGTCTCTGTTGCATAGACTTGAAAAAAATACAATGCAAGCAAATGTCACCAATATTACCAATATACTTTTACTGACAAACAGGTGCCATTTTTATTTCTTTTAAAAAAGATATCACTTGAGAAAAATTCGAACATAAACCTCTCAAGCCACATCATCTCATTCTCAGGTAGGAGGCTGAGACCTCTAGGGCTGACAGTTTTGTTTCTAGTTAAAACTATGCCATGCTTTGCATCATTAGTCAAGTCTGTGGGTCCCAGATTGTCGAAATCAGTTGTGCTCATTACTCTTTCTTTCCACTTGACTCTCTGGAAACTGTTTACCCCCGCCAGCATTGTTGGCTGCGATTGTTTAGCCAAATGTGTATCCGGGGTAAGCTGACCGCACAACAACTTCTCAATGCTTGCTGACTGGCACAGAACATCCAGCTCAGTGGGTCAGGGCAGGCAGTGTCATCGCCGCTGTACTAGTCTTATGAATAATGGATCTCTTGAATGGTCTCTCATTGATATCTAGGTAGAGCTAGCTGACTGCATGCTCATCTCGAAGGACTTCGGGGAGTCACCTCTCTTAAATTTCAATGTTACTGTCGCTCAGATGCAGGTTTAGCAGTGATATAGTGTTATCTGATCATTAAAGCTGAATGGATATGGTGCTGATTACTAGAGAGACTGAGTTAAAATTTGATCAGATTTCCCTAGAATCTCTAAGGTTTGTCTAATCTTACAGTATCATGAATTTATAGTGAGCAAATGCACAAGAGTATATTCTTGGTTAAACTTTGTTTTAGTCGAGTTTTAGACAATTTAAGAAGTTTAAGAACATTCCAAGCTGAACACTGAACAAAAGTTATAATATAGGGGGACACTTTTAATGACTAGATTTTATAGTTTGTTTTGTTCTTCTACCTGTTTATCAGCATTAAGAGAACATAAACCAATACAAAAGGGTACTTCAGACACATCTTATCTTAAAAGAGGTTTATATTATGTTTAGAGGTCTAATATGTAGGTCTAAATGTAATATTTAATTGTATATGATTTTCATCCATTTTGATTATGCTGTTTTAACATTAACAAATGAGAAAACTTAATGTGATGCATAAGTCATATAAATGAAACGGGTAAAATATCTGCACTCAAAAAATAGTTTATTAATTCATTTTTTGCATCTATTTGAATTTATTTAAATAATCATATTTTCAAAATGCATTTATTGAAATTGCTTCGAATCAACATAAGTCTGTTATTTTTGAAAACAATTAAGTTTATTCAGTAAAAAGTATGAGCATGGTTAAAATATGACTAGTTGTGGAACAAGCAATGTTCATTTAATTAGAATATATGAGACTGAATCATTGGATTTATTGATGATAAATGTATACATTTATACTGTGTATAACTGACAAATATGCATCACATTAGTTGTTGTGTTAGTTTATTTATGTTAAAATGGTGTAATCTAAATAGATGGAAGTTTTATATGCAATTCAAATACATAAATCCTAAATTTAGTCCTAAATCTTTTTGACTGTATATATTAGATTTTCATTTATCCATTTGGCAGACATTTTTATCCAAAGCGACTACATTTACATCAGTCACTGCATTCCCTGAGAATCAAACCATGTCCTTGTTCTCTGTTTTCGCTACATGAATTCTCAGTTAGTATGCAGACATATTTTCACATCATCAGTCTTGTTGGAGCACCATTGTTTTTGACATTTATGGAGTCAGCTTCTAGGTCCAGCTGCCTCTATTCTGTTCTTGTTCCCTAGTCCATGATAAATAGACATTGGTTTCTTGGTACTGAAACAACATAGCAGCAGCTGACCTGTTATCTTGTTACATGCTGTATGCTTCCATACTATGCAGAGATGAAAATGCTTGTACCAAATTTCCAAAACTATTTCTTATCACGCTTTTTGACCCAAAACTCAGACATTTCCCTTTTTTGAAGGTCTGATTTTGTCCGTCTTTAACCTATAAAACTCTATATTGCTCCTTGCCTGTGCTAATTAAGTGCCAGACTCGGTCCACAGCCCGACTCCCATGGGTGGCAAACTAGTTCTGAGAACAATTTAATTGCCCCTGTTCGCTGTCATTTGGCACGTAAAAGCAGGCTGCCAGAGCATCTGTAAGATGACAGGAAAGAGAGTGCTTGTTAAGAAATGGATGAATGGTTAAAAGACGAGGTGTTTCTGATGTGCAGACACCTCATAGATTATGGTTACGCAAACGTGGTGCCATCTTAGTGAGACATTTTTAGCATTTTGCACACCTATTCATTTTGTATTGTATAAGCCAATATCATATTTCAGTGTATCGAGTTGTTAGCTGTCTGTGATAACTTTGTAATTGTTCTCAATTATAATCCACATTGATATCACAACTAACCCCTCAGAATGCCCAATGCTTACATGAGGTTACATGAGGCCTAACGTCATGATTTTGTTATTATCTCACTGTCATACACAATGCTTTTTACATTTCAAATGCTTTGCTTTATGGATTATACAACTCTGGGATTGTGTGTTTCAGTTGCGGTTTAAGTAGCAGGTAAACACTCGCTGCCTCTGATAAAGTAAGGCTTGGCCAGAGAAGTTGCTGCTACCAGCTATTAGGTACTGTGAGTTTAGATGAGGCTCAGTGAGAGATTTTTCCATTCTGGTGTGCTGATGTCAGGAACAGCTCTGAATGCGTCACTGCTCTTGCTGAGAGTCATACTGATGAGGCTGCAGGGTTTTAAGACATGCTTTTTGGACTTGTCAGAATGACTCTGTTAGGGTATTGTACACTCCAGGTGTTTGGTTAGTTTGGGCCCAGTACCCCTGCTGGCAGATGTCTGTAACTACATGATCTGGTTCTAAAAAAGGATTGTGTACATAGCCATATAATTTTTTCACTTTTCACATACCATTTACATTAAATTTCTTCAATTTCATCAATCTTCAAAACATTGATATTCCTTTAAGAGCATTATGGAATGAAGGATGTGCACAATTTAGAAGAAAGTGTCATTTGTAGGGAATGAAATGTTTGTTCACAGACAGACTGCAAACAGCCTGTGCTCTTCACTTTCTTCCCAGCATCATCACTGGCCCTGTTGGGGTTGGAAGGATTAGAAAGGCTGCCAAATGTAAACTAATTACTAAGTGGGCTTTGTTTAGGTTTCATTACAGTCCTGCTGGCTCAACAATCAACTGCCGACTCATTTCTTTTGGAGGGGGAGAATTCAAACAGTGTGTCACTATTTGCCACTGCATGTTGCCTTCTCCGATTCTCTCTCTCCTAACTTTGTGTTGAAACTCGAGATGCACTTGAGCTCAGCTAGGGTTTGATGTGAATTGTTTTACTGGTCCAGTTTCCAAACATGAGGTAAAGTGTTTCCAAAATGAGCCTTTCTAAACATATTTTGTCATATAACCTTCCATAGGAAAGTTTCATAGATTCCTAGACAGCAATGCGAGAAATGGAGAGCAAACAGACTTTTGCTTTCCATTTTGGTTTTCATATTATTTCTGAGAAATATACCAGTGTAATCTCACATTAGTTTTCTCTAGAGATTCAGATTTGACACAGTCTGCAATCAGCAGTCAGAGATTTCAATAAGAATTCAAACATTCTTCACCAGATTCTTCCTTAATCAAATTATCCAAGCCAGTGTTACACAGTTTCATATTTTTGCTGTATTCTTTTAATTTTATAGCTCCATTTAGTATGTTACCAATTATCTCATTTGTTTCTTTTTTTTCTTTTTTCTTTATCTTCATTTTACAAGAAACTTATCTGAGATCTCCATGAGGTCTCTTTGAGCTATGAAAAAGCAACTTCTAAATGCAATAAAATGTTCTTCTAGGCTGAGGCCATTGTGTATCGTTCAGTCACCACGGAAATCTAATTACAAATGCGAGTGTAGCTCTTTTTACTTTCTGACCACTTTCCAGCCAGGACCTGGCCGGAGCAAACAGAGACTCGAGGTTCACGGCAGTGGGATTGTGTTTCCAAACCATTCAGCACCTGGTCTTTAGCTGATTATGTCTTTCGTCTTCATATAGGTGCCAGCTGCTCATCTCTCTGGATCGTACCTCTGTCATTTAGTGTATAAGCACAGGCTTTGGTGAGGTGCTGCACATTATTGACCATATTCAAAAAGTGCACAAAGCATGACCGCATTACTCTCTTCTTAGACAAACTTGGCAGCAGGTCAGGCTGTTTCTTGGTTATTAAATAACCGTCTGCCAACAAAGGACACAGGAGGACAACCTATCCCTGAAAAAGTAATGAATACCTGTTTATAGTTCATTATTTAGAACAACAGCACACATGAGAGACTGATAGACATGAGAGTGTTCAGAAAGAACGTCTAGGAGGTTCAGCTGCACTAAGCTTCAGAGGGTTCTGCTTGAATGGTAAAAACAGCTACAGCACAATGGTTCTATAAATAATCTGAGCATGTAGGCGTTTCCTTCACATTTATGGCTAATTGCATATTTCATCCAAAATAAAATGGCTAAAATTTTTAAAAGGAAAATTAAAGGTAGTAATTAAAGGTCATGATTGTGTTGTGCTCTGTTTTCTTCCTAGTCATGTCCATGTTCTTGGACTTTATACTGACATGTGTTGGTGCAAAAGTTTTGTTTATTAGTGCAATTTGAATTCTTAAAATCTACTGGTCATGCGATCTCAAGTTGGTGGCCACCATAAGGGTGTGATCTGCCTCATGTCGAATAAAATAGTTTGCTTGCTTGTTTTTTTTTTAAGGCTATTGATATGGCTCGAGTATTCATCTCTTGTGACTTTACATCATTTTTGTAAAAAGTACTATTCATTTCTATGTCTAAAACATTTTTTTTTTAAGTGGGCAAAGTTGACTTCTGCATTTTTGAAGTTCTTTAAAAAGATTTTTGCCCACTCTGTTAAAGAACTTTCAGAGAAGCTCTTTGTAGTGGCTGGTTGTTTGTGAATGTAGACATACTGTATAGACATAGAGGTGTTCATACAGAAGTTGAGGTGAGGTTGAGGAAACCGTCTGTCTCCTAGAGACAAGATAATGCATCTACAGTAAAAAACAAAATTCAGTGCAGAATCAATGCTGGACACAGCAGTAGTTCACTGGCATTTACATTTACATGGAAGGCATTTAGCAGACACTCCTATACAGAGAGCAACTTACAAAATGTGCTTTGGCTTCATGTAAGAGACCATTGTGATCAACAGATGGCAAGCATGCAGCTCAGAGCATCATCTGCTAGCGTAGGAAAAAAGTGCTTCCTGAACAAATGCAAACAAGTGTGAACTAGTACAAAGAAACCTACAGTAATATACATACAGTAAAACAAGCCAACACAAGTTGTTTTGTTAATTAATTCAAGTATTGTGGAAAGAGGTGAGTCTTGACCCTGCATCTGAAGATTGGGATTGATTCATTGTCATATAAATCAAATCAGTGTTCTCTAATTTCCCTATTCATACAGTCAGCAAGAAGTCTCCACCCACCTGTGAAGAAAAACAGTTCTCAGTTACCAGTTACCTGTTAATCTAATGGAGAAAATATCTTATAGATTTGGCTATTTTTTGAAAACAAAAACATTCCAAAAAGGTATATGTGGGCAAGGAAATTTACGTATTTAAATAATGCAAAAAAAAGTAATGCGTGTTTTAATTAAAATGAATTAAAATTAATTTTAATTTTATAATTAAAATATTATTTTCAGCAGCATTCTGAAAGTTTCTTAAGAAACATTTTTATAAACTTTCTTTTGAAAATTTAAACTTTTTTCTCTTATTTCATAAGAACATTTTTGTGAATCTAGTCAGTATTTTTTAAGGATACAATTGAATAAAAGAAGCTAAAACAAAGCTGTTGTCAGTACAAGCAATTGAGCATTGAGACTGGAATCTCACATCTCACATGTCTTTACTTTGCTTTTTTTTTTTTTAAATAAATGCTGTACATAAATGTAGTACAACAAAAAAATCAGCCTTATTTCTATATTGTTCAGTTCTGGTGAGGATGTCCAACGGGCCAGTGTGATCATCAACCTGCCAATCCTGGTGCGTCAGAACCCAGCAGAGACCTTTCGCAGGGTGGTGCCAAAAGTCAGGGTAGGCAAAACAGTATTTCATTTATTGCTTTTTGTTGTTAAGATCCTTCTATGTCTTCTTGGTGTGTGCTGTTTGGGAATGATCATACAGAGCTCATTCTTCTATCCCAACAGGAAGTGCTCCATGTAGCTGGGGCGGATATGCAGCTTGCCGCAGCAGGATCTTTCCTGACCGTTCTCCAAGATGACATTGTCCTCATCCAGACACACACCCACTCAATCTTGCAGATAGTTCTCTTAAATCTCGACCACAGGGACACAGGTTACCATTTTTTGAGAAAGCTTGTAAAGCACCTGTAGAAAGTACACTGAACAAAATTATAAACGCAACACTTTTGTTTTTGCCCCCATTTTTCATGAGCTGAACTCAAAGATCTAAGACTTTTTCTATGTACACAAAAGGCCTATTTCTCTCAAATATTGTTCACAAATCTGTCTAAATCTGTGTTAGTGAGCACTTCTCCTTTGCCGAGATAATCCATCCACCTCACAGGTGTGGCATATCAAGATGCTGATTAGACAGCATGATTATTGCACAGGTGTGCCTTAGGCTGGCCACAATAAAAGGCCACTCTAAAATGTGCAGTTTTACTGTATTGGGGGGGGTCCGAAAACCAGTCAGTATCTGGTGTGACCACCATTTGCCTCACGCAGTGCAACACATCTCCTTCGCATAGAGTCGATCAGGTTGTTGTGATTGTCTGTGGAATGTTGGTCCACTCCTCTTCATTGTCTGTCCGAAGTTGCTGGATATTGGCAGGAACTGGAACACGCTGTCGTATACGCCGATCCAGAGCATCCCAAACATACTCAATGGGTGACATGTCCGGTGAGTATGCTGGCCGTGCAAGAACTGGGATGTTTTCAGCTTCCAGGAATTGTGTACAGATCCTTGCAACATGGGGCCGTGCATTATCATGCTGCAACATGAGGTGATGGTCGTGGATGAATGGCACAACAATGGGCCTCAGGATCTCGTCACGGTATCTCTGTGCATTCAAAATGCCATTGATAAAATGCACCTGTGTTCATTGTCCATAACATATGCCTGCCCATACCATAACCCCACCGCCACCATGGGCCACTCGATCCACAACGTTGACATCAGCAAACCGCTCACCCACACGACACCATACACGCTGTCTGCCATCTGCCCTGTACAGTGAAAACTGGGATTCATCCGTGAAGAGAACACCTCTCCAAAGTGCCAGACACCATCGAATGTGAGCATTTGCCCACTCAAGTCAGTTACGACGACGAACTGCAGTCAGGTCGAGACCCCGATGAGGACGACGAGCATGCAGATGAGCTTCCCTGAGACGGTTTCTGACAGTTTGTGCAGAAATTCTTTGGTTATGCAAACCGATTGCTGCAGCAGCTGTCAGGGTGGCTGGTCTCAGACGATCTTGGAGGTGAAGATGCTGGATGTGGAGGTCCTGGGCTGCTGTGGTTACACGTGGTCTGCGGTTATGAGGCCGGTTGGATGTACTGCCAAATTCTCTGAAACGCCTTTGGAGACGGCTTATGGTAAAGAAATGAACATTCAATTCACAGGCAACAGCTCTGGTGGACATTCCTGCAGTCAGCATGCCAATTGCACGCTCCCTCAAAACTTGCGACATCTGTGTCATTAAAGTTGTAGGATAAAACTGCACATTTTAGAGTGGCCTTTTATTGTGGCCAGTCTAAGGCACACCTGTGCAGTAATCATGCTGTCTAATCAGCATCTTGATATGCCACACCTGTGAGGTGGATGGATTATCTGGGCAAAGGAGAAGTGCTCACTAACACAGATTTAGACAGATTTGTGAACAACATTTGAGAGAAATAGGCCTTTTGTGTACATAGAAAAAGTCTTTGATCTTTGAGTTCAGCTCATGAAAAATGGGGGCAAAACCAAAAGTGTTGCGTTTATAATTTTGTTCAGTGTATATACAATAAATCTGATGAGTCCTTATTATTTACAGTCTTGTGAGTGGAATACAATTTAACACTACTGTTCAAAAATATGGGGTCAGTATGGTCTTTTTTTTGGTTTTGGTTTTATTCAGCAAGGATGCATTAAATTGAGTAAATGTGACAGTAAAGACATTTATAATGCTATATAAGATTTCTATTTTTATTTCTGTTTATCAAAGAATCCTTAAAAATATATATTGGTTTTCACAAAAAGCAACACAACTGTTTTGATATTAACAAGATATGTTTCTTGAGCACCAAATTAGAATATCAGAATAATTTCTGAAGAATCATGTGACACTGAAGACTGGATTAATGGCTGCTGAAAATTCAGCTTTGTCTTCACAGGCATAAACTTCATTTTAAAATATTTTAAAACAGAAAATGGTTATTGGAAATTGTAATAATATTTCACAATACTACAGTTTTACTGTTGATCAAATAAATGCAACCTTGAATAAGTTTCTTTGAAAAAACATTGCTTAAAATTGTTTTCAGTTTTACAGACCCCAAGCTTTTGAATGGTAGTGTATGCCAGAGTGAAATATGCACATTTCTGCATGTCAAGGACACAATCAGCTACTATATCTTTATTTTTAATAGTGGTCAGCAATGCTTGGTTGGAGACGTTGCTGTCAGCAATTGATGCTTTACCAAAGGAAACTATCAGGCAAGAGGTAATGACAGCTGCAGTATTTCTCCTGTCTGTCATTTCCAAACCCATGTGATATGCCATAGAAATCAGCTATTAGTGTGAATTAAAATTCAGTTTGCTTTGATTGATTGTTTGCACAGATTCTGAGTCCTCTATTATCGAAACATCAGCTCTCCCAGTCTGTCCCGGCACGTCTGGCCAGCTGTCGCATTTTAGGAAAAGTTGTTGGCAAGTTTGAGTCATCAATGTGAGTTCTACAGTGGAAACGCCACTTGTCTAATCAACTAAGAGAGCAGGAACAACCTATTATTTGATATTCCTAATATGGAATAATTTTCTTCTTAATGTAATGACGTTTAAGTTGAAAAGCTTTAAAATACACTTTTGTATCGGTTATTTGCTGGCTTAAAATGTCTACCATGGCTTCCCTCTGCAGAGTGAAGAAAGACCTTTTGCCACTGATCAGGTCGTTATGCCAGGATGTAGAGTACGAGGTGCGCGCCTGCATGTGCCGCCAGCTGGAGAACATCACCAGGGGAATAGGGTAAAAAGATATGAAGCAGAGAAACATTAAAAAGAACATTTTGTTATTTGAATATCTAATGCTGCCAAATCTAAATGATGATGGAAGAGTATTGAAGATTACTGACCTTGACTCACAGACATTAGATAGAAAAACACAGTATATTGTATCATTTAAATTGTAAATAACAGGTATAGTGTACATGAGTTTTTATATGCATTTTTCAGTTCACGAGTATTTGTTTTTGCTGCTTCTTTTGAATGTGAGACATTATCTCTCACATATTTAAACCAAGGGATGCAAGTTTTCACAGTGTGACAGACTTATGCTTAAACTTTGGGATATTCTGTTAGAAATAATGTCTCTGGTGAACATTTATGTGCACAGTATCAGTATGGATCATAAGACTAGTTTGTCTATATTTTGTCTGTCCCAGGCTGGACCACACTAAGGTTGAAGTGCTCCCTGAACTGGTTGAGCTGGCCCAAGATGAAGCCAGTACTGTGAGATTGGCAGCTTTCGACACCATCATCAACCTCTTAGAAATGTTTGACAGTGGTAAGCCATTCACAGTGTTAGTGAATTAATTTGATTCTCATGCTAGTTGTTTTATTAAAACAGAAATGACAACCATTTATTATTAATGTAATAAAAATCCTTTTCATATGTGGATAAATATGTAGTTGATATCCTTTCGTTGAGTATCTTTAACAAAAATGAAGCTCATTTTTAATGCAAGACACTACAAGTAAAACCATTGTTTTTTTAATGCACTGGTTAATTTTCCAATTTTGCTTTTCTTCTTTAAGACTAATGGAAAGAAAACATCCAAAATACATATTTAAGTGTTTACTTAATTAAACTTCATCTGTTTGTGTCAGTAGATTTCAATTACAATACATATTTAAAGACAGTTTTGACAGTATTGTCTGATTTATGGAGTGATAAAAAGACATATTTCTGAATGGCGTAATGAAACATGAATTTTAAACCTGGCTTTATCCAGTGTTCATATTTCTGTTCTGGAATTGTATGCAAATTAATGTGTATTTCATTAAATAATGCCTCATTTGCATATTTAAACATAACATTTCAGAAAACTTGCAATACACATCAATTGTCTTCATGTATACTTTGATTAATCAACTGGGAAGTATAGTGATATCTGTGTGGTATCTTGCTTTAAGAGAAATTATCAAAGTTAATATCAGCTTTTCTGCTGTGTATGTCAGACGATCTGAAATGCAGTTAAATTACAGAGAAACAGAGAGGTATAAGAGAGGCGTGAAAACATTTGTACTTCCTGTTATTTCACAGAGTACTGTTTGAAACACATGCTGTGTACCTGCTCATATCAGACACGGCTTCTTTTTATTTCCATATCTTAAGAGCTTTATTTTGCGTGCTGGGACATCAGATTCAGATACTGACATGTGGCTCCTTTGTGAAAAGATGCTAAAACTTGTCTTACACTCTTTCTCTGTCATCCTCTCACCCTCCCCTCTTTTTTGTCACCATTTTTCATAGATGACAGGACTTGTGTCATATTTCCCTTGGTGAAGGCATTCTGTGAAAAATGCTTCAAAGGGGACGAGGCAGTGCTGGCCTCCTTGTCCTTCCAGTATGGAAAGCTTTGTCACGGGCTCTCAGGTGACTGTCTGCTTCCTTTTTACGTCTTTCTGAAATGTTTTACAGTCCATAAATCATGACATGGATTTTTGTATCTTTTATTTGAACAGAGTCTTTTACTGACGAGCAGCACCTCTGGTTTCTGGAGTTTTATAAGAAGCTGTGCTGTCTGGGTTTGCAGCATGAAAATGGGCATTGCGAGAGCCAGCCCTACCCACTGGAGCTGGAGAACAAATACGCCCTAGTGCGCAGGAACTGTGCCTACAACTTTCCTGTGAGTTTCCCTGCCTTGCATCCATATCTGTTCTGATCTAAACAAAATTGCCTTGCAGTTTATTGTAATAAAGGCTTTTGTTTAGGCATTGCTTGTTAAAAGCTAATTTTTCAGAATATTTTGATGATTTGAAGGCCAACCAATATTTTCAGGCGCTGTTATCTATTTTTAACGTCTGTCAGTGGAGGCAAAGCCTTCTAGAAAAGCTCAACAGCTCATTTGAGGAAATTAGACCTCTGTCTGCTCCATCATCACTGTCTGAAGTGGTGCTTTGTTGTTAGTGTGGTTATATATAGCTGCAGTCGCTCAGAATAAGTTTGCGAACAGCCTAAGATGTAGGTGGCTCAAAGTAATGTCTAAGAAACCAGACGCTTTTTAAGAGGGACACATAAGCATGATGAAAGTGTCTTCATGACTTGTATGTTATATATAAGTCAGTATTCACTGATAATATGTCCTTCCAATGGGCTTCTCTCAGTAACTTTTCATGAATGTGGTAATATCAAGTTTTTTTTTTTTTTTTAATGACAAATTAAATTTTATTCTGTTCATCTTGAATTTTGGAACACTTGAAACAGCAAACTGAAATATAGTTAAATGGTCCACTTTTATAATACTTTATAGTGTTTCTATTTTGTTGTTTTGGAGCTTCACAGCCCTAGTCCTTTTAATATATTAAACAACAACAACAACAACAACAAAAAACAATAGTTACACACTACTGTAGTTGGTAGGATTTTAAAAAATGTTTTTCATACCAAAGCTGTATTAATTTCATCAAAAATACAGTAAATACAGTAGTACTGTAAAATATTATTACAATTTAAACTGTTTTCTATTTGAATATATTTTAAAATGTAATTTATTCCTGTGATGACAAAGCAGCCATTATTCCAGTCTTTAGTGTCACGTGATCCTTCAGAAATCATTCTAATATGCTGATTTTGATTTGGAAGTGTTTCTTCTTATTTTCAGTGTTGAAAACCATTGTGCTGCTTAATATTTTTGTGGAAACCATGATATTTTTTTCAGGATTCTTTGATGAATAGAAAGTTCAAAAGAACAGCTTTTATTTGAAAT
>JAFVLL020027588.1:0-27762 GCA_021397915.2 Tor tambroides
CCTAAATACGGAATTCAAGACGAACCGGCTGAATGAGAAGGCGCAGATGCAGTCGCTGAACGACCGCTTCGCCAGTTTCATCGAGAAGGTGCGTTTCCTGGAGCAGCAGAACAAGATACTGTGCGCGGAGCTGGAGCAGCTGCGGGGCCAGAGATCGTCGCGCATCACGGATCTGTATGACGAGGAGATGCGTGACCTGAGGCGACAGGTGGACCAGCTCACCACGGAGAAAGCACGCGTGGAAGTGATGCGAGACAACCTGGCAGAAGATTTAGAGCGACTCAGAGAGAAGTAATAAAAATATGCTAAAAAATAGAATTTTCTGTCAGTTTAAACACGTTTTTATTTTTTGAAAGTTCCCTGAGCATTCTGAAACAAGTAGTTACATTCAAAAAAATGGTAGAACGTCCAACTAAAAAGTTTCAGATAAAAAGAAAAGTTTTTGTGCTAACGTTTCAAGTGAGTGTTCTATTAACGTTATTGGAAGAACGTTTGTCTAACTTTGAGAGAACCTTGCCATACAGTTCCACCAAAAAAAAAAGAAAAAAGAGAATGTTTTTCGAACATTTCCATTGAGTTATGAAAACAATATTTCTCTGTATTTTTTCTGTAAACTTTTTAAAAATCCAAGGAAACATTCCATTAGGAACACGTTCCATTTTTCAAACATTATAGGAATGTTACTTTTTGAATGTTCTCTGAACGTTCTGAAAAAGGTAGCCTAGATAGATTTTAAAAATGTGAAATTTGAAACTATGAAGAATTATTAGATAACTATGTAGCCTATATATAAAGTTTTTCTGCTAATATTTTGAGAACATTATTAAAGACCGGATAACATTAAATGAATGTTTTTGTACCATCACTGGAAGAACATTTGTTCATAACTCACTGTAAAAAGTGATGTTGACTTAACTTAAAAAAAATTGAGGAAACCCGTTGCCTTAAAATTTTTTAAGTAAATAATAATTAAAAAAAATAAGTTAAGTGAACTTGACAATTCACTTAACTTATTTTTTTAAATTATCATTTACTTAAACATTTTAAGGCAAAGGGTTTCCTCAATTTTTTTTAAGTTAAGACAACTTATCACTTTTTGGAGTGATTAAGTTAAGTCAACTTATCACTTTTTACAGTGATGAGAGAACCTTACCAGAACGTTTTAAGAACATTCTCTGTTAGCTGGGGTGGCGCCCAAAAAGTATTCATTCATACACTTTTGAGCATGTTAAATTATGGATGCACTGCATTAGATCATATTGGATATCAAACCAAATATTATATGCAGTATGTTAAATATAAACACTTTATACATTTCACAGAAAAAGAAGTTTGATAAAGAGTAGATAAAAAAACAAAAACATTTCAAGCAAAAAGTACTTGTTTTGGGGGCAAAGTGTATGAAGATTGAGATAAACTTCCCTTTTATTGCATAAAATAAAGCTATTTTGATTTTTTTTTCTTTTAGTGCATAGGTGCAACAGTGATCTTGCAAATGCAAATACTTTTGAGATAGCAATTTTTAAAGTTTTTAAGCAACAATTTAAGGAAATTCTCATTCAAAATAATAAATAAAAATGACATTTTGCATATAAAAAAGAGTTAATTTAGTAAAATAAACTCCTAATTTTTCTTCTTTTAGTAACCATCCAATACTTTGCAACAAATCGACATTTAAAAGTCATTAAATATCTACGAATTCACCTCAGTTATTTTTTGTAACTGCACACAGTGACCTCATGTGTCAGGATAGCTGTGCAGTGCATAGTGACAGACTAGTGTTTAGGAAAGTGCTGTGGTGGTGTTTGCTTTTTAGTGTTTTGGAAAATATAAAATCGATAGTCCCCTTTTACCTTGGGGGCCTTTAGCCTTGATGCACCCTGTGCAGAATGACAAAAACATATTTGGAAACTTTGTGGATGTCAGACATCAGCTCTAGCATCATTTGTTTGCACAAGCCATGATTTGTAATCTAATGCAATGCAATGTGATTTAACTGTGTCAACTGTGTAATGATTAATAAATCAACTATGCTGAGTGAAACTAATTTTAAAGCATCACATCAAGCAGAAACTATTTTGCATTGGTTTTTTATTGACGTCTGTCATTTCCAGACTACAGGATGAGATTCTTCAGCGAGAAGATGCAGAGAGCAACATGAAGAGTTACAGACAGGTAAAACATGGTAGTCTTTAAAACTAATGGTTTTGAGACGCTTATAACCTTAATTTATTTTGTTTTAAATGGCAGTGTCTAAAGAATCTGCAGTATTTGTTCTATAATAAGAACTACAAGAGTCAGTAATTCTGCAGGCATAAAAAACAGCAACTGTTTGCAGGAAATTATTTCGTGAAGGCTTTGCTGATGCAAATAGTTAAAGATGGTATTGCAACTGCTGTTAACAGTTTCAGAGGTATGGTAATACTTGTTGCAACACTTAACCCTTGGGTGGAGTTTTCAGGATGTAGATGTAAAAATTTGAGCAACGTAGGATGAGATGAATTGATAACATTGTGTAATTTCTGCATCTGGGTATAGATGATTGAGCTCACAGAAATATGCAAGAGAAGTGAACTTGCATTTTTAAAATAGTGATTGTCTACACTACCATTCAAAAGTTTTGTTGTTTTTTTTTGAAAGAAATGAGTATTTTTATTCAGCAAGAATGCATTGAATTGATCAAAAGTGACAGTAAAGACATTTATAAAGTTACAAAAGATTTCAGTTTAAAATAAATGCTGTTCTTTTGACATTTCTATTCATCAAAGAATCCTGAAAAAAGTATATCATGGTTTCCACAAAAATATTCAAAATTTATAATCCTAATAATAATAATAATAAAAATAATGTGTTTCCTGAGCAGCAAATTAACATATTAGAATGATTTCTGAAGGATCATGTGACACTGAAGACTGGAGTAATGATGCTGAAAATTCAGCTTTGCATCACGGGATTAAATTATATTTAAAAATAAATTAAAATATCAAACAGTTATTTTAAATTCTAATAATATTTCACAATATTACTGTTTTTTTGATCAAATAAATACAGCCTTGGTAAGCATAAAAGACTTCTTTCAAAAATATTACAAATTTACCAACCCAAAACATTCTAGTGGTAAACAGAAATGTATAAAATTACAAATAATGATGAATCTATTTAAAATCATTGGACTAAATTTCCTAAAATCACCAGAGGGGGTGCTATGACCAAACTAACTTCTGCTTGCAGCTATATTTCTCTGTTTATTTTGGGAACTGCTAACGGTTTTGGTTTGGGTCAGTGAGAAACGGCTCAGCCTGGCATGTCAGGCTCGGAGCTGAGTGTCTTTGTCTCTGGCATTAGCGCTGGGAAATCTCCATTGCCGCCAATTGCTCTTCCAGCAGACCAGCAGACCCTGACAAAGCAAACTGTTGTGACTGAACCGGCTGCCAAGGGCAGGAATGTCTGGATACGTGTGTGAGAGGGAGCATGTGTCAAGCATAAAAACAGTGCGAGTGTTAAAGCCTCTGTTCATTCATGGTTTTAATGCGGGCTGTGGTAGTCCTGTCAGCAGACATCTGAATGGTGCCACACAGACTGCAGGGCATTGTGCCTGTCCCAGATACTCATTAAAAACACAAAGACCTCTTCACGGTGTACTTTCTGTGCATGTGTGCTCAATACAGCAGTGCTGTGTCACATAGTGTTGTTAATGCTTTGCAGGATGTGGATAATGCTGCTCTTGCTCGAGTGGATCTGGAGAGGAAGGTGGATTCTCTTCAAGGCGAAATCGCCTTCCTCAAAAATCTCCATGATGAGGTGAAATACAGCAACAGTCTGATCACTGGCATTACTGTCACATTGGTTTTACATGGACAAACCTTTCTGAAACCTTTTATACACTGTAAAAAAAAAAGTAAATTTGACCATTGAATTGAAATACATTTTTATGATTTCAAAAATATTTATTAAATATTGTGTACAATTTTCCCAACTTTTGCAATCATAAAACTGTATCATGTAAATAAATAAAATATCATTATAAATAAATAATTATTTTTAATTATTATAAAAGTGTGAAATGTAATAATCACAATTATCTTTTTTAATTTGTAATCATAAAGCTGTATTAAGTATATATAAATTAATAAAAATTATTATAGTAAAATTTAAAAAATATTATTTTAATTATTATAAGTTTAAGTGTAAAATAATGTAAAGATTTCTCAGGTAATTTGCAGTCACTGCATTGTATATATAAAATTACTTAATTACAATTATTGTAATAAAATTAATAATATTTATTTTAATAATAATTATTTTTAGTTAAAATAATTAATAATTTTAATATTATAATTAATAAATAAATAATTTGTATTATAAATATTAAATCAATAATACAAATTATTTATTTATTAATATTATAATTAATAAATAAATCATTTGTATTATTGATTTAATATTTATAAGTATAAGTGTAAAATATTCACAATTTTCTTTGTATGATTTGCAATCATAAAACTGTATTATGTATATAAAAATATTTAATTAAGATTATTATAATACAATTATTAGTTTTATTATTAATTTAATAATTATAAGTGTAAGTATAAAACTGTGTAAAATGTTCACAGATTTTAATGTCTAATTTGCAAACATAAAACTTTATCATTAAAATTAATTAATTAAATATAATAATAAAATGAATAATAATTATTAGTATTCATTTATTTATTATAAATGAATAAATTATTATCATTTATTATAATACAATTTATGTTCCTAACAAAAAGTCCACAGATCTTTTCCTAGGGTGCTAGTGTGGGGTTCAGAAAACCCAAAAGTGTACTAAAAAGTAACTGTTTACATCTATTAATTTAAAGGGTTCATTATACAAATATAAATCTGCTGCAAAGGTAAATAATAAGCAATAAACTGACTATGTTTGAAGGAGCAGTCAGAAAAATAACAGATACCAAATGACAAAACCATTTGTGCTACATAAACTGCATAGAAACGTCCTTGCATCCGTACACAACGCCCTAGCATTGTGGTTATTTAAAATGTCAGTATTTAGCTCTATTTTTATGATCACAACACAAGAAAAAAGAGGTATGACAGATGCTATTCAGAAAGCACTACATAGGAATCTCTGTGTCTGTTTGTCTGTAGGAGCTGGCTGAGCTGCAGGCACAGATCCAGGGCCAGCAGGTGCAGGTGGATATGGACATGGCCAAACCCGATCTGACAGCCGCTCTGAGAGACGTCCGACTGCAGTATGAAAACCTGGCAACCAAAAACGTCCAGGAGTCGGAGGATTGGTACAAATCCAAGGTATTTAACACAAGCCTTTTCACCAGGGCTTTCCTCTGTTTATCAGCATTGATCCTCCTCTTTGGATTCTTTTTTTAAATTCTGTTTCTTCTTCTTGTTTACAACATCTGTCTTCCTTCACCATCAGTTTGCTGACCTGACAGAAGCGGCTAACAAGAGTAATGAAGCTCTGCGATTGGCCAAGCAGGAGGCCAATGAGTACCGGCGTCAGGTGCAGGCGCTCACCTGCGAGGTGGATGCACTCAAGGGAACTGTAAGTTTACCTGTTAGACATATTCTTTGGCCAATAACGTGATGACTGTAACTGTGACTCAAGGGGTGATACCTGAAATGCCTGTGCCATTAAAACAGATGGGTTATTATTCAGGCAGCTAGCTATAAACATGACAAACTGACAGTTTAACTGTCAAATAAAACCAGTCATAAGTAGCACGGGTATATTTGTAGCAATAGCCAAAAAATACATTGTATGGGTCAAAATGATCGATTTTTCTTTTATGCCAAAAATCATTAGGATGTTAAGTAAAGATCATATTCCATGAAGATATTTTGTAAATTTCCTACCGTAAATATATCAAAACTTAATTTTTGATTAGTAATATGCATTGCTAAGAACTTCATTTGGACAACTTTAAAGGCGATTTTCTCAGTATTCTGATTTTTTTGCACCCTCAGATTCCAGATTTTCTAATAGTTGTATCTCGGCCAAATATTGCCCTATCCTAACAAACCATACATCAATGGAAGGCTTATGATGTATAAATCTCCAGGGTCACATTTTATTTTGGGGTTGTGACCCAGACATGTTTATAGACATAGTACTTAGTTTATTTTTTACAAATTTGTTATTTAATTTAACTTTTTGTTCTTTTTGTTCTTTTGTTATTCATTTGACTTTTTGCATGGAACTAATATTTAATATTTATTAAAGGAATATGATTCTGTGACTACCATAACATTACATGCAAGTACCTAAATCTATTCTTTATGTAAATAATCCAGAATGAGTCTCTGGAGCGTCAGATGAGAGAGATGGAGGATAACTTTGCAATGGAGTCGTCGAGTTCCCAGGATAATATCGCTCGGCTTGAGGAGGACATACGGAACATGAAGGACGAGATGGCAAAACATCTGCGTGAGTATCAGGATCTGCTCAACGTCAAGATGGCCCTGGACATCGAGATCGCCACCTACAGGAAACTTCTAGAGGGGGAGGAGAGCAGGTGAACACTTCAACCTCTTTTAGTACATTAGTGCTCGATTAATTTATTGAGATGATGCCATTTTATGAACATGTTTATTTTTGTGTTGAAACAGCATGTTATTATGTTTTATAAAATAATTTACACTCTCTTGGATGTAGAATTTCAACCCCTCTTCCAAACTTCTCCTCCTTCAATCTGAGAGGTAAGACATTAAGCCACCAATACATATCATAATGAAACATATAAAATGTGTTTGTGCAGTTTAATTGAAGATACTCTTGCATTTTGACAGAAGCGTTGCTTGAGTCCAAGCCTGTTATTGAAAATACATTTACTAAGAAAGTTCTTATTAAGACCATTGAGACCAGAGATGGACAGGTATGTGTTTAACTTATCATAGTACTTCCTATGGTTATTAAGTACAAGGGTTTGGAAGTGAAAAGTGCTTACTGGGTGTATCTCACAAAAACTAGTCAATGAAAAATAAAATAAAATAAAATACATTGTCCTACTTTATTTTATTTTGTTCAATTTTTATTTTTAGCATTTAGAAAATTATGACTTGATTTAATTTTTTCATTATTTTAATGAAAATTAATCACCCCCCCCCCCATGTATTGTAATGTTTTGTAATTCATTTATGTTTTATAATGCACATTTATCTCTGTTAATCTCTCTCGTTTACAATATTAGATTTTGTGAACTTAAAGTTCTATAATGAACCTGAAATCTAATTTCAAGTCGGTGATTTCATTTGGGTCTCTCATGAACACTTCCACTCTTCTCTTCCATTAAGGTGATCAATGAGTCGACTCAGAACCATGATGACCTGGAGTGATGAAGGAAATCTCCTACTGTTATCATCCACTGCAAGCAACCAACTGCAGCACCTTTCAGTATCCCAACTATCAACTAAATCTAATGTGAACAACCCGCAATAAACTGCTTCAAAGTGCCTCTACATCTGCCAAAAGATACATGTAATTGAGCCCGTAGAGTAAGTGTAGTGATAACACAAAAGCACAGAAACAGCATGACCTTTAGTGTACTGTGTATCTTTTTATTGTCTGAACCTGCATTTATCTTCCAAATAGCATTTTTGAGCCAACATGATTTCAATAAAAACAATCAAAGAAGGGGTTGTATTCATAAAGAACCTCATTCTTTGTCTGAATGTTCTTCCATGGGCTATTATTATCATTCTGGTTAATTTGCAAAAAACAAATTACATCTTTAAAAAAGTAAAACTGTAAAAGCCTCAATATCAAAAATCCAAAAATAATGTTTACATGATTCCATTTTTAGAGGATTTGTATTTGATATATATATATATATATATATATATATATACACACACATACTTTTTTATTTTCAATTGAGCAACTGTTTTGAGGTCTGTTCCTGTTCTTGGGTTTTAAGCCCATCATTGCCATCTTGTGGACCAGTTAATAAAGATGATCTCGCACACTATAAGTCCATGCTAAATGTAGAAATTTATTACAAAAAACATCTTGTGGACCAGAAAATAGGTGCATCCTCAAGCTGAAGTCTCAGTTTTAATGGACATTTTCTAAACAAGGTTCTTCTCTCAGTGAGGAGCAACCGTGTCCTCTATTAGCGGTTCATGTGGGACAAGATGTGTGTTCCTGTCTGTTTGTTCCAGTGATGGAGATCTGTACTCCCTGGGCACGAGTGTTCAAGTTCCTGTTCGCTCCCAGGGAAGTACATCGAGAACTCATGTGTTTGGTGTCATAACGGCATTTTTAAAGGAATAGCTCACCTATGCCATGCGCCATTCCAAATGCATATGGTTGTCTTTCTTCTGTGTAATACAAAAGGATAATTGTTGAAGAATGCCCATGCTTTTTATTAATTCAGGGAGAGAAGACAGTGATTAAAAGGCTGTCAAGCTCCATAAAGGACAAAAAAGTATCATAAAAGTAGTCCATACAACTCATTTGGAGTCAAAGACATACAATTGCTTTTTGTGATGGACAAACTGAATTTTAAGTCACTATTCTCTACAATCTTCCATGCATTGTCAATTGTCAAATCTCATTTACACTCGCTTTCACATATTCATGCATCAAGATCCAGGGCTCTAGGTTCTACGTCAGTTATTTCAGAAAGGTACTCATGCATCCTCTGACCAACTGAAGCAAACTTGAATTGTTTTCATTTTAAAAAATGCTTAAAAATACACATTATTGCAACTTAGGCCAACAGCTTGGTTAGAAACGTGTTGGTCAGCCAGCTCATTAGTAAATGGATCTATTATGGCCAGCTTAGTAGCTAGAAACCAGCTATCAAACTGGATTTTGTATCAGGGATGAGAAAGATAATAGAGAAATATGGTTGCTACCAGTGTTGGGGAAAGCTAGGATTGTGTATCTAATTGTGTTAGTTACTTTTTATGGAAAGTAATGTGTTATGTTATACTTTTGCATTACTTTTCTGGGTTGGGCTTGCTTGTTCTATTTTTAGCAAACTTAAAAAACCAAAAGTAAAATGAGTAAAGAGCACAGCTCAAAATAATTATTTTATTTATTTTTTTTTTTGTAAAAGCAAAACTGTAAACAAACAGGGAGTATAAACGTATACTGAACTAATGGAGAATGTTGATTTCCAATGTCAAACCTTTATAAATATTATTTCTTATCATTTTAATTGTTAAAGTAATTGTGTATTCACAGCTCGCCAGTGTCGGATTTCATTAATGTGATACACTTGACAGACTAATTACAGAATGATGCTTGTTTTCAACGCTCGCGACCCCAGAGACCCGTGTTTGCCAAACTAACTTTATTCGTGTGACGACCGCACGCTTCTCTCGGGAAAGCGCACAGGAGATTTCCACTGGTTTTCATCCTTCCTAGCTGACAAAATGACTTAAAGATAGACCGAACCGAATGCGAGGAAGGTGGATCAGAGGACACAAAGTATCATAGTTTCATGAGGACGCGACAGCAATGACAGAGCCTGAATCAAAGTCATGGAGTGTGTAAAACGGTTTCCAAAGCAGACGTTCAGTCAGATGAAGCTTGTTTGGCAGAGATGGGCTCAGTGACCTCAGCTTTCACCAGGTCTCGCAACACGTTGGTCAAAGTGGGTTCGGAGCCGCAGAAAGAGCCGGAAGGGAAAACGCGGAGCGGGTCCGGTGTGACCGCAAATCAGACTAGCAAACAAGCGCTGGCGCGGAAAACAACCGGCGCCTACAGAGCAAACACGCCTCAAGCTTCTGCATCTTCAACAGGTGAGTTTCTGTCAGCTTCTGTCATGATTCATATTCTCATGTAGGTGGCATGTAAGCATGTAAAACGGAAATTGTTTGATTTATGTCTGGTGTAATTGTTTTGTTTATTTACAGTAGCCCCCGAAGTAGAACCACTTGGGAGTCTTAAGACGCTTATAACAATATAAATGTCATTGCATTACAGTAAAATATCAAACCAAAGCAAAATGGTATCGTTCCAGAAGAGTTTTTCACCCAAGTTTTGCAGTTACTTTTAGGGTCATGTGGCGGTTTGTTTTGTTGTCCATTAAGTTATTGACAGTATAGCCCCTAGGAAAATTTACCATGGTTTTACTACAAATAGGCTAAAACCAAAAAACCTTGGTAACCATAGATGAGCCATGGTTTTGCTACACTAACCACAGTTTAACCATGGTAGGCTATTTGTAGTAAAACTGTGGTTATACAAATGGTAATCAATAGGCCCAAAAACTATGGTTACGACATTTTTTGCTATAATAAATCCATGGTTAATTTTCATAAGGGAGTTCATATCAGGTCTGACGTGTAACTGTAAAAATCTGTTAAATGTTGAAAGGGTTCTTTTTTAATAACTAGTGAAATTTTGTATAAAAATATTTAGAACATTCAGAAAACAATTGGTACCAAATTGACTTATGTACGCCTTATGTATGACTTATGTTTATTATAATTGTAATTTATATATATATATATATATATATATATATATATATTATCAATGATACTTTCAGAAAGTACTTTATTAATGGTCAAGAAGTGAGTTCTTCTACTGCGATACATACTCTGACACAATTTTGGACCCTTGTATGTCAAGGTCATTAAGTTTTGACCTTTGACCTTTTATGAAAAGCATGTTTTGGTGAGACCAAATAGGGTAATCCTATGAAAATATGTGGATATTCATGACTCAAAAATTTCTGATTCATATTTGTATTTTTTTTTTTTTGTGTGAAAATATTAAGTTATAATTGGCTATCTCATTTGATTTTTAACAACATTCATATATTTTTAAGTGAGCTGAAGTGTCCAAATACTCTTTTGGGGTTCACTATATTCATCTGTCTCTATTAGGTAATTGTGGAATGTCAGTGCATGCCTTCATGAGAGGGGTGGGAAACAGGTGTCTGCTCATTTTAGGTCAAAATCGGGGTGATAGTGGCCATTTATCTGCACATTAGAGAGTTCTGGCACTTCTGCGGAACAGATGATAAAAACGCTTCATAATGGGATGATCAATGATGCGCCGCTGCAATTCTTTTGAAGGGTCCAGATCCGTGTTTTTTATGTTTGAACTCTTTGATGTTAGAATAACAGCCCTCATGATGTTTTATATAGCACAAGTGTTTTTCACAGATGGATTTTTACACAAATCTAAAATACATAGGCCTACACTTTTATTTAGTACCTTTATAAGATACACTACCTTTCAAAAACTTGGAGTCTGTAAGATTTCTTAATGTTTTTTAATTAAGTGTCTTATACTAACCAAGGCTGCATTTATTTGATGCAAAAATTTATTTATTGCAAAAATACAGTAACTACAGTAATATTGTAAAATATTATTACAATTTAAACTAAGTTTTCTATTAAATATATTAAAATGCAAAGTAATGTGATGCAAAGCTGAATTTTCAGCATCATTACTCCAGTCTTCAGTGTCACATGATCCTTCAGAAATGATTCTAATATGCTGATTAACTGCTCAAGAAATATTTCTTATTATTATTAATGTTGAAAACAGTTGTGTTGCTCAATATTTTTGTGGATTTTTTCCCCCAGTGTTATGTCTGTAAAGAGGACTCGTACTGGAACTTACTTTACTTTTTATTGTTCTCATCAACTTCACTGAACTGTGTCACTGAACACTCACATCACTGAACTGTGTGAAAACATTCTAGCGTCAACGTCATTGCTCGTTCCAAACTCTTAAAGTGACCAGCGCTCATTATCTCTTATTGATGTAACAAACACATTACTAATTAAACACCAGATTATAAGTCTAACTAAACATGCAACACCCAGGAATCTTCGACTAATAGAAAATTAAAAAGAACATTTATTTGATATCTTTTGCAACATTATAAATGTCTTCACTGTCATTTTTAATCAGTTGAATCTGTCTTGCTGAATTAAAATATTAATTTCTAATATATATATATATATATATTTTACTGCCCCAAAACTTTTGAATGGTAGTGTATATGCAAAGGTGAAGACCTCATCATAACAATATATTAAAATGGGTATGATACATAAAGAAAATAATGTCTTTTAACACCACTTTAAGTGACTTTTCAGGCCCGTTCCAAGTTTTACAGTCTTTTTCAACATCCCACTTCTCTGTCCCCTTTTTATCTGACCGCTAAAGGAAGAAGCAACCCTCGAGGGTGACAAAAAAATATCACCTGTAGCTCTATGTTTCATGGTTACCATGAAGCAGCGACAGTAAAGTCTCCCGCTGAGGTCCCTAAGGCCTAAGGCGCTGAGTTGTTCAGGTTTTTTTCCCTCTACAGTGTTGCATCTCTAGAGAGTCACAGGTGGGGAGACACCAACCAACACAGTGACTGAATGTTACGTTTAGATCAAAACAAAACACCCGTAGCTCTGTGATGTTGTAAGAGTTCAGTTGGAGGTGTGGTAAGGTGTCCCGAGTCCAAATTTTACAGTACACCCTTAAGCATAAAGGTTCTTCATTGCCATCTTTGGTTCTATAAAGATACTTTCCTTTATCTTTTCACTTTATAGTGAAAAAAACTTATTTAGATTATAAAAATGTTCTTCACTAAGAAAAAATGGTTCTTTTAAGAACTATTCACTGAAAAGTTCTTTGGGAAACCAAAAATGGTTCTTCTATGGCAATGCTGTAAAAACCCCATTTTGAAAGCTTTATTTTTAGGAGTGCATTATGTAGCCTGTCATGTTTTAACTCAAGCGGTCTGTGTCGTTCCTGCATGTCTGAGGATGAGACAGACACCTGCTATGAATAATTAGGGCTTTGTTATTTAAATAATGAGTGATATGCGTGAACAGATGGGGTAGAACCATACAGATTGTGACTTGCATTTTCAAACTTTTTTAAATTGCAAAATCTGGCAGTGGCATTATATTAAAATGATTATATAAATTATATAAAACAATAATAAATAAAATAATTAAAAATAATAAAATAATTACATTCCATAATTCTGTACAAGTTCAAGTAACTAAATATCCTTTAAGGTTTACACTTTTTATTGCCAAAGAATTTACATTTTTTTTTAACAGTTTTTTTTTTTTCTAGTTCATGGCATTTTTTTTTTTTGTTAAGTAAGTATATAAATGTGGTAACAATTGATTCACACAATAAGGTTCTGTTTGTTAATAGTTAACTGCATTAGTTAACATGAACAATGAAAAATACTTCTAAAGCATTTATTAATCTTATTTATTGTATATATGTGCTGGCATGAACAAACAATGAATCATTTCATTAAAAGTAGTGAGTATTAATAGTATTAATAAATACTGTAACATATTTATTTCTCATTGATATTAATGCATTAATGTTAACTAAACCTAAGTGTTACTTTGACTTTTTTTTAACTCACAAATAGGAATTTAAAGCAATAAAATATTTAAGATGATAAAAATGGTCATAGAATTTTTTATTAATTTTCATGAATTTTGATCTATAAATCACACTGTGTTTCCCAAGATCGTGTCTGGTTCATAAATAAAAATAACATTTGTTGAGAGTGTGAATTAAAATAAGAAATGTCAACGTACTGTACATATAGATTTGTAGCTGTTTTGGCATGTTCTACAGCTAGTTTTGCCTTATTTTAAATAATTTTAAATCATCTTGTGGCCTCCTTGGACATATGCTGAGGGCCTCTGGTTAAAAACCACTGGTTTAGATCAATGTTTCTTTGTCATACAGACTCCAACAAACCTGTCGATAAAGCTGAAACACCCCAGGAATGTGTTCATTTGAGTTCAAACTGGATCATGAAGTGGTCATTGTTATATTGATCACCAGGTAACTTCCTCTCTCTTTAATGAAGCTCATTAGCCCATTTGTCCCCAGTTCAGGGGGTGCATTTTCTCTGATTAATTGGTCAGTAGTAGTATTTATAAATTAAATCCAAATGGGATGTTTCACAAAAGTGATATAATTTGTGCTCTTTGTATGGCAGAATTGAAATTATAGGAGGTAAATAATATCAAAATATAAAATTCAGTAATACAATGGTGAGTAGATACATAGTCAATATGTGTTCATTATTAGCATATGTTGTTTTTATTACACAAAATTGCATAAGAAACAGATGTGTGGAAACAGGGTCTGTCTCAATCAGCTCTCTATTTCTGTAGCTAGTGCGCTGCAAATAGAGTTGGGCATTTCTTCATGATGTTTTTGATAAATACCAGTGATATTTTGATTCATGTTGCAGGAAAATGAGTCATCAGTAACATGTAACAATGTTTTAGTACAAGATTCCTCATTCCTTGTTGAGCTGCTTAAAGTTTAGTTGCTTTAGTGAATCAGGAGCCATTCATGTTCCAGTGTTATTATAGTTTGCTAACTGAAATTATATGGAAAAGAGTTTTTGTTACTTGAAATAAAATAAACATGAATTTAAATATAAGTATAAAAAAATGTAAAAAAAAACTACTTCAATTTAAAAGTCCAGTTGTGGCCTTACATTTTTATGTATAATCAAATTGGCTGTACAAAATATTTAACTTAAAGGTGCAGTAGGAGATCTCGGAAAATGCTAGCTTTAGCCTGATAGCAATGAAAGCGAACGTCCCACCCTCCCTGCAATTGCCGTCCAAAGCCACACCCCCTGAATGCATACGCACACCAGACGATCAGAGACAGCATTACTACAATACATCATGTGTCATTCACGGCGAGAGAACTTTATAGTGCAGTTAGTAAAAGTACTACAATACCAGGAAGGAAGATCGGGTTGTTGATGTTTGTCTGCCATTCTCGCTCTGTCTGCACAGCGTGCGTGAACGCGCTGATGACGTATCGTGTCTGCGCAAATTGAGTGCGCAGAGGTATGCAAATACATATTTGACAGGCAGGTAGGAAAGCCAATTAAATGCTCGGACCGAGCGTTTTGATTGGACGAACATTTCTTGGTCCTACGCCTTCCACGGAATATATAAATACAGATAAATACATTTAGACCACTTAACTTAATGATTGTTATCGGGATGTGAAGAGACTTTCAGCCAGCACAACAAAAAATGTTTCTGAAGACAATCACCTATTGCACATTTAAATTATATTAAACTGATTTAAAAAATTGAGATGAGTCTTGTGTAACATAAAAAATGTAACTGAAAGTCGTTAAATGATTTTGATTTATTTTTTAAATCAGCATGACTTATGGATCACTTTTTTACAGTATAGTTACGAAGGCAACACTTCTCATTTACATTTAGTTTGACTTGATACTAAATTAGCTAAAACTGAAATAATATAATTTATTATATAGACATATTTAAAAAACAAAAAAACAATAAATGACAAAAACACAACAATGTCTCAAATTAAAATGAAAACAGAAAATATAAACAAAAAAAATCTAAATATAAAAAATATATATATAACAATGTCTCATGTTCACAGTTCACACGACATGTGGACCTATGGAGCAGAATGAGACAAAAGTATGATTGACTAATTATGGGTTAGACAGTAATTTTGTGTTATTGACAGTCAGTTTTAGTCGCCATTGCTACAGACACTGGACAGCTCCTTCCGGCGAGCGCGCGCGGTCTCTGATGATGATCGCGCAGTTCAAACTGATGCTCACACTAATGAACTAATTTGCGCTCTAATGTACATAAACTGATTATTATTATAAGCAGAAATAAACAGAGAGGCTTTGGTGTGTCAATATGTGTAAACGCTGACGAATCTCAATCATCCATAATTAAGAGCGTTGCAGCCCTCTTGTGGTTAGAAAAGAGAAGTGCACAATTAACCCAAGTATACTGTAATAGAATAGAATAGAATAGAATAGAATAGAATGAGCTTTTATTCGCCAAGTGTGCGCAAACATAAGAGGAATTTGTTGTGGTTTTTCAGGAGCTCTTACATACTTACATACATACATATACGACATGGGAACAGAAAGAACATTTAAATAAGTAAAACTAAGTATAAAAAATAAATAAATAATAATATTTATAAATTATAATTGTTAATGATTATTTTTATATATTATTTATTGTATTATATAAGTTGTAATTTTATTATATATTTATTTATTTTGTATTTTAGTTATTATATTGTTTATTATTAATTATATATATTTATGCCAAATGCCATAATAATAATTTATTTGTTATTATTATTAATTCTTATTATTTGTATATATATTATTTTATATTATATAATTTATATATTTATTATATATTTATTTGATATATTAGTTATGTTGTTTATTATTATTATTATTATTATTATTATTTATTATTATTAATTACATTTATTTATGGCAGATGCTCTTTAGCATAATTGTTCCAGTTAGAGCCAAACATATACACTTTTTAGCACATATTTTTTTCTAATTTAAACAATATCTTTTTTTCTATAGCAGACTCCAGAAATAAATATTTTCACAAATAAATATTTTTATTCACTAAAATAGTGTAGAAATCATTTAATCTAAAAATTGATAACAAATTAAATTAATCACAAAAAAATGGCAAGTAACACATTGAATTAAACATGAAATTTTTAAATAGAAAGACAAAAATAGTATTTTCTTGTAAAACATACTGCAGTAATCTTTGTTTTATTTACAACAAAACGCGTCTTTCATAATGCACATAACACGTTTTTACTCTTTTTTTTGTATAAAAATAGGATATATTTAATGTGTGATTTTGTTAAAACCTGCACATGAAA
Source organism: Tor tambroides (assembly GCA_021397915.2). Taxonomy (NCBI): domain Eukaryota; kingdom Metazoa; phylum Chordata; class Actinopteri; order Cypriniformes; family Cyprinidae; genus Tor; species Tor tambroides. The sequence continues at coordinate 16,709 of JAFVLL020027588.1, forward strand.
CCAACAAATATTTTCCACACACAACACAGACTATAAACACTAGAAATAAACGGTTAGTGTAGACTGTATATGTTCACAGTGAACTTGAGCTCCAGCTTTTGTCCAGTACGTTGCATTACATTAACCTCAGGATCTTTTCAATGATGTGGGAAAAAGCCTTGGCTGGTTGCCTAGTGACCAGCATTCACAATAGAGACATCATTATACATGAGCTTGAAACACAAACAAGCACACAACTTCAGTATGACTGGAAGCTCATTAAACCTCTTTCAGGAAAGACCAGACAAGATTTACTTGCCACTATAAGAATCTCAGCTACTAAACAGCACACCGAATCAACAGCCATCTTCATACAGTATGCAGCTATGAATAATACCTTATTTTATCTGGAGAAGGACAGTTTCACAAATGTGTGACTCTCTGATACATGCAATGGTAGAAGAGGACCTGAATTTTCTCTCCACTTGTTTTTGTGGATAGTGGCATAGTGCTTATTCTATTCTATTCTATTCTGTTCTATTCTATTCTATTCTATTCACGGTTAACATAATTGTGCTGTAAGACTTGGCTTCTGTTTTTTTATAGGAATACATTTTAATGTTATAATTTACAGAAATGTTATAATTTACAGAAAGTTTTTTTAAAACATTATATATATATACAGTACAGGTCAAAAGTTTGGAAACATTACTATTTGTAATGTTTTTGAAAGAAGTCTCTTCTGCTCATCAAGCCTGCATTTATTTGATCAAAAATACAGAAGAAAAACAGTAATCTTGCAAAATGTTATTACAATATAACATAATGGTTTCTGTTTTAATATACTTTTAAAATATAATTTATTTCTGTGATTAAAGCTGAATTTCCATCAGCCATTATTCCAGTCTAAAGTGCCACATGATCCGTCAGAAATCATTCTAATATGCTGATTTATTATTAGAATTATCAATGTTGGAAACAGTTATGCGACCAAATATTTTTTTGGGAACTGCATTTTTTTTTTTTTCCACTATTCTTTGATTAATAAAAAGCTAAAAAGAACAGCATTTATTCAAAATATTAATATTTTCTAACAATATAAATCTTTGCTATCACTTCTTATCAAATTAACACATCCTTGCTAAATAAAAGTTTTAATTTCTTTCAAAACAATAAAGAATAAAAATTTACTGATCCTAAACTTTTGAACGGTAGTGTATATTGTTAGAAAAGTTTTCTATTTTAAATAAATTCTCTTCTTTATAACTTTTTATTCATCAAATAATCCTGAAAAAGTAAAAAAGTATCACAGGTTCCAAAAAAATATTAAGCAGCACAACAGTTTCCAGCACTGATAATAAATCAGCATATTAGAATGATTTCTGAATCATCGGACACAGATAGAATAATGGCTGATCAAAAATTCAACAATTCCTCACAGAAATAAATTATAATTTTTAAAATATGTCTTTTTCTAAAAACCATATATATATAATATATAACACATTTTTTGCCTCTTCTCTGTAATTTTTGATCAAAATAAATCACAAACTTTTAATGAACAGAAGAGACTTCTTTCAAAAACATTACAAATAGTAATGTTTCCAAACTTTTGACCTGTACTGTATATATATATATATATATATATATATATGTGTGTGTGTGTATGTGTAATTTATGATTCACACAAGAATATATTTAATAAAACTAGTGAATAAATAATAAATATTATTATAATAATAAATATACTAGTAAATAAGATGTATTTTTTAGTTGAAAATTAATAATTTTTACTTCTCAAAAACATAATTATTAATTAGAAGAGACCATATTAGAATACATAAATATTAATATTACAATGACATACATTATCTTCTAATTTATATTTATGCATTCTTAGATATCGTCTTCTAGCTAAGAATTATTTTAAATAATACAATTTTATATAGTTTGTCTTTTTTTTTTGTATATTTTATTATATATTTAAAAACAATGCAATTTTAAAGGGTCATATATTGTCTTTTAATTAATCATTTTATTTAATCAAATATATTATTTGTAACTTTTTAAATAGAATTTTAATTATACAGTATACGCTTACAGTTGACCAATGAAGAGTTTTGTACTATATGATTGTTTAATTACTCTTTTTAATTTTGGAGCTGAAGGATCTGTCTGATTGTCTTCTCCTCTCTAATCATTCCCTCAGACGTGAGACAGTCACGCATTAAACCGTCACTGAATCCTCAGGGGTTTGAGGTCGCCCAACCCACTGTATTTAGACACAGACAAAAAGATCAAAGCTTCAAAACTCCAGCTATTATTTCAGCACAATAGCCAAATAACATCTCGACCTCCACCTGTCTATCCGTTGCAATAGTTTTTTAGCTTTTTTAAAAACAACAGTCTTTGAATAGAAACAAATGATTCACGCTTTATCAAAATACACATAAAGACACATTTCTGGGAATGTGTTCAACAAATCTGCAGCCATTCAAAATAGATTTGATTGCATTTCGATTGGGGGGGGGGGGCTTTTTTTTTTTCAAATGTGCGTCGCAGATCAGACAGAAGTTTGGAGTGCGGATGAGAGGGCAGATCTTTTTATCCCAGCGAAGATGATGAAGCAGTCCTGTACTGTGAATACAGAAAAGCAGGAGGAGATTTAGCTAAGTGGAGCATCACCCCTGATCTCTCTGAACTGCCCTACTGGAAGTGGTTTGTGTGCAAATTCCAGAAACGTCTTGAAGAATACTACAAAAAGACATTTGATGGTTCTGGTAAGATCCCACCTGAATGGAGAAAACTCTCAAAACAGGATGCTATCGAGAGTTTGAATAATAAATACAACTAATTTAACAAGTAAAGTAATTTTGTTTAGGTCTATAGACCTATCATATGTGATATAGAGTACACAGATTGAAATGATTTTGTTCCTGACTTGACTTCTGAAATCATTTAAACTGCAGCATTAGAGCAGTGCTTTAGTCTCCTTTGTCTTGCCCTTTTCAAACGCAAAAGCATTGAAATATAACTATCACACTCATGTTGAACATGCCATGTTCTGACTATGTAAGAGGCACATTTTTTCCTTTATAGGATGTCAGAACTCAGCTGCAGAATTAATCTTCATATGAATGCATAAGCTATATCACAATGCAATGTATCTCTATGCAATATCTTACAGACGTTACCATGATAAACAAGTATTGTCCGATTAGTGTTTTACTCAATAATTGTAATCTGATTACAGGAATATGATAATGCATTTGTTACTGAAATAAAATAAATGATGTGTTACTCCAAACCCTGCATGTGACGCATAGAAATCAATTTTGTTTCTGTTTCATATTCAGATCACATCCATTTTCAGCACACAATTCAGTGGACTGAAACCGACAGTTCATATTCAAAATCAATGTTACTTCATATTATATTCAAGTGATCTTACTATGACTACAGATAGCAGCTGCAAGCATGTGAGGTTGTTGTGGCAAAAAAAACCATCTCACATGGATAACATAAGGGCCGTGCTAAATAAAGTAAATGGTCATTTATATAAATATCTCATGACAACCGATTCATTCTCAGTGGAACACTTTCTATATCCGCACTATAATTTATGGACATTATTTAAGAAAAAAATACTTCATTTTCTATTCAGTGATCATCAGCAAATCAACCTGCAAAAGAACAGCTTCGTTTCTCTTGAAATGATACCATAGACAGTAACTAAGGACAATGATTATTATGCAAGTTGATATTCAGATTTTTTTTTTTTCAAAGCACATTTTACCAATTCCAAATCACATCAATCTTAATAACTACTATTCATTATGTATTTAATCATTTATAAGTGATATATAATTGTCCATGAAGGCTGGAAGTGAAAAACTCCTTATATTCAGCTGTGCATTAATATTAAGCAGGTTTTCTTTTACAGATAATGAGCCAAAAAAGAGATTAATCTCAGACTGAAAAGTCCAAAATAAATTATTAAATGGTCATGAGAAGGATGCAATACTAGAATTTACAAAGTTAAGGCATGATCATTGGACAGTGAAATGCTCATTGGATCTGTAGAGTCAGAAAAGAAAAAAAAAAGGTGGAGAAGAAAAGACACGTTAACTACGAAAGAATTAAGGATTAATGTGAAGGATTAGGTGTGAAACCATCAGGAACCATTTAGTCTCCAGTGCCACCACTTTCCAGAACTGCAACCTTCCTGGAGTCTCCAGAAGTGCAAGGTGTCAGGTTCTCAGAGACTTTGCTTCGGTAAAAAAAAATCCTAAAAAAATTACCCTCGCTTAATAAGAATAACATGCTGAAGTGTTGTGAAGTACCTGAAGACTGATTTTTTTTGAAGGCTGATATGGACAGATAAGTTAGAAGTGACTCTTGAAGGACCAGCACCACATCCTCGTGTACCACTCTTTCAAGAATTTATCTTCAAGAATCTGCCAGTTTTGGGTCCAGTTAATTTTTAGTCCATCTTCTATCCTGAAAAGTCTGTCTTACAGGGATGGACTAAAATTGATCTCCCAAAACCTACTGCAGATTCTGGAAGATAAATTCTTCAAATAGTGTTCTCTTAAACTAAAAAGAGAAAAAGACATGATTGGTAATAAAGTTAAAAATTACAGACATTTTAATAAATAAATGATTGACCTGTTAAAAGTATGTTGACAGTCAATGTAGCTGGATTGCTGAGCTCCAGAAAATCAGTAATGATTCATCTTTTTTACATTATAGGGTTTTATATTAAAACAACAACAGCAGCATGTGGTGTGGATAAGGTACTTTTTATTGACATGCCAATACATTATTGGCCAAATACATTTATAAATGACAATTGAACCATTGAACATTAATAAATACAGAAAGAAGTAAAACACAAAATAAAAACAAAAAATAGATGTGATGAAGTTCCAGTGAAATATCTTCACAATCCTCTTTGATGCCTTTAAGTGTCAGTTTCTCTGCATGATGATAAGGTTGTAGGATGTGATGCAAATAATTAATTAATTATATATCTAACAATATGTATTATAAATTCATTTTCTCTGTTACTTAGTGGAGAATAGGTTTCCACAGCTTAGCAGAGCTGCTCTCACTTACATGTGACCCAAAAACTAAAAAAGAAAAGAACATGTTTGTTTGGAAACCAGTTACAATTTTAAAGTTAAATTTGTGTTTAAATTTAAGAATGCTATTTTTTTCTCAAACATTTGAGCAAATTTTCAATTATGTTAGTACTGCGTAACTGCCTTACATAATTCTATTACGATCAAAATTTGTGCATAAACACACGCAGTCACAGCTATTTCAGTACTTGATGTCACTTTTTCCTTTTAACAATGTGAAGCGCTCACATACTATTTTTGGCCTTCATAAACAATTGTTTTTACAATAAACAACTGGAAGGAGACACACTGTAACACTAAACTCAGTTGTGTATTTCAGATGCATCACATCCTACAACCTCATCATCTGCAAAGAGAAACTGACACTCATTCATACCAAAATACACATAATGATACATTTAAAGCATCACTGAAGATTGTGAAAATACAATATTTTACCGGAACTTGGTCTTCATTTCACTATTTTCAGTTTCTGTTTTGTTTTTCTTCTTTAAGTATTTCACGAGTTCACCCTTACATCTAATCTGATAGCAAATAGTAAGCATATTTTGGCGTGCTGTCCTGGGGGAGGGCTCCGAGCCCGGAATATGGCCCGAACCCAGAGAACTCCCCCTATCCCTAATATGGGATAAAAACAGATTAGGGGTGAGGAGTTGGGGTGGAGGAGGGATGCCGGGAAACTGTCATTGGACAGAGGTAGGCAGGCTGCTTATATATATATACGTGTGTGTATATATATACACACACATGTATCCTAACAAGCACAATACGTGTGTGTATATATATATATACACACACGTATTGTGCTTGTTAGGATAGTTAGACAAACGAGTTGCACCTGCGCCAAATTAGTCGATTACCTGATCGTGCTCCTCCCGAACCTTGTTAATAAAACATCATTTATTTATGTCCATTATCATTTATTAATGTATTCTGCTGATAATTGTTGTTAGAACACAGCCAATTTGCTACAATTTTATAAAAAAAATAAAATAAAAGTACTGTACCTAATTGACACATCATTTTGTTGTTGTTGTTGTTGTTATGTAAAACCCTAATAGACAATACAATACAAGATAAGACCAGACAGATAGAGGGGTAAAAAAAACAATATTAATAAATAATATATACAAGTAATATTAATAAAACTATTAATTATATTAATATACTAATACTGCAGATGGAAATTAGCATTTGCTAACTCTGGTACAAAGCATCTTTTCGTAAGATTAATGTATTTTGTACATTGTCCCTGACAAATAAACTAATAAAAGAAAGAAAAGAAAGAAATATTAATGAAACTAGTCATTAAAAAGGTTATTTATAACATCATCAAGGTGCTGCATAGCATTATCAAAGCATGGTTCTCAATGGAGCCCTATAAAAGCACCAAAAAGGGTTCTGCCATTGTTACCAAGCCAAAAGTTAAAAAGCTGTAAGAAAGTTAAAAAAATTAAAAAAGTATTTGATAAGGTATTTTAATTTAACAAATGGTAAATACATTTAGGTATAATTGATTTTTTTGTTGTTCAGTATAACATTAAAATGTAACAGTGGTGCATGTGTAAATTGATATTCTGATAAAAAGACAAACATTCAAAAATAAAATTAATGGTTTATTTGAAAGGTTCTCAAATATAACTGAGTTCAGTTTCATTTGGAAACATGGTACATAAACATCACCGTTTCCTAATAATGACCCATGATGGTATTTTGTGCATAATTCCTATTAGTATTATCATAACATTAATATATAACATTATCAGAGGTTTAAAGAGATTTGCAATAAGTTTCAAAGAAAGTAGAATTAAATATTTCTTTGCTAGTTTTGACAAGGCTTTATAAGAGAACTGTTAAGTCTCACATTTGATCTGAACATTTTATAAATTACACATCTGAGACATTTTTTAAAGCATTCCATTGACCTGAATTGTAAATGTTGTGACTAAAGGCTCTCTAGACGGTGGTGTAGCAAGAGACCCCTGGACAGGAGCGGAACGGAGACGGGACGCTGGGAAAGATGCTCAGGAACACAGGTGAATGAGGAGGTGCGGTGCTTGTGGGTATCTGCCTCCTCTGACGGCGTGGCACGTAACGGAAGTTCAGCGGAGGTTTGACGGCACGAACAGAGGAGTCGGAGGAGTCGGACTCGGCAGATTCAGTGGATTCACTGGAAGAGGTGGGAATGGTGGAGTCTGATGCTGGGAGTGGTCCGGGTCCGGCAGGGATGGCCTGATACACGAGGTCGGCTAGCTGAGGTGTTACTGCTCCAACATCTTGGAATGAGGGCTTATGGATATGAGGAATATGAGCGTTGTGGGTTGTAGTTTTGGAAAACTGTCGTCTTGCTGTGTCGGAGTGACAGCATGCACCTGTGAATCAGTGACAAAGTGCTGAGTGACATCCTCGGGGACATTATAAAACACTTAACGTGAAAAACACTTAACACAGCACTAATTTAAAAGTAATTTAATATAGTGCTGTCAAATGATTAATCGCATCCAAAATAAATGTTTTTGTTTACATAATATATGTGTGTGTGCACTGTGTATATTTATTATGTACTGTATATACAAATACACACACATACAATACATATTTTGAAATTATTTACGTATATTTACATGTATATATTTACATTCATATAATTTATATGATATATAAATATATTTAATATATAAACATAGCATATTTTTCTTAAATATATACATGCATGTATGTGTATTTATCTATACATAATAAATATACTACTCTCTCTCGTGACGCTCTGCTCTACTCACATGCTCTGATTTACATTTACATTTAGTCATTTAGCAGACGCTTTTATCCAAAGCGACTCACAAATTAGGACAATAGAAGCAATCAAAATCAACAAAAGAGCAACAATATGCAAGTGCTATGACAAGTCTCAGTTAGCCTAATGCAGTACACGTAACTGTGAGCAAGTTTTTTTTTTCATATGCAGATTTCTTCTTGTTGATTTTATTATTACCATGTATCAATGCATCCGACATTTTTCACTTTGTTAGAGTATCTGTACCTAACCCTAATGTTGAGCATTCTGTTACATTATTTTTGCTTTTCAGTTTTACATTTACATTAATACATTATTTATTTATATATTTATTAATACATCATTTACATTTTTAAATGTAAATGTAATGTGGAATAATAATAATGTGCTCTGATAATAATAGCTTTGTAAGATTATACATTATACATGTAGCAAATTAGCTCTAAGTGAGATGAACATAATTAATCATAACGGGTTATTATCAATTATATATTCATCTTCAGGAATTAACTGTAGCATTAATAGTACAATAAAATGATTTGTTTGTCCACAGTACGGACAGTTTGAATCGTCTATTGACTCTATGGAAAATTATTTCAATGGCCATGAAAAATAATTTCTTTACTGATACATTGCTCCCTGAGCATGTAACAAGACCGGACGTTAAAGTGACCTCGTTCTGTGAACAGCAGACACAGACAACCAAGTGTGAATACATATGGATGTTTATTAAACTACACTACAGGGGAACATGCAACATCGAACTAAACACAAACATACACACATTAAACATAGATGCCAACGCAAGGAAGGCGTAGAGAGAGAGTGAGAGAGAGAGAGAGAGAGAGAGAGAGAGGGAGAGAGAAAAGAGTGTAATACAGGATTTATCCATCAGCTAACCACAACCTGTTAGAACCATCAGAGAATCACATCACCTTAATTAAAAGGGGTTGAAGCCTAGAAGCGCATCTAAATAGTTAAGCGATTACTTGCACTGGTTTTTTGTTGGTGCTGAGTAAAGTGTCCTGGTGCATGTATAATGCATAGATTATTGATGAATTCCTTTAGGAGTGAAAGCTTCGTCATTCCAGCCATGGGTTGATTGGTCCCAAGTGAATCAACCAAGTTACTGAACTTAAAACTGCCAGAAGCTCGGACTCCCCCCGGAAGGGGAGTCGTGAGATTTCCGAGGTGATAATAAGTGTGTGTCCAGGGCACTGAAAGTAAAGAGAAGAACTCGCCTTTTGGGTGTGGGAGAAGTTTTATCTGGTTTCCCTGTAACACCCATTTTGGTTAGTTTGACCAATAACAAGGCGCATAGTTTCAGCAGGAAAGTGTTTCTTTGTCCCCCTTGACATCTCATTTGCATGTTTTATGACTGATCTGGAGACTCGGTGTAATTCTTCCCACAGTACAGTAAAAATAGTATGATGCATTTCACGATCACATAGTGTACATCATTGTTTGAGGAATAAAGAGCAGATCATTTTGATATCAAGAAAGAGACATCTAAAAGATAATAAACCAGCATTACATTCATTCACCTGAATATGAGTGTTTAGAGCTTACTAATACGAATAACGGGTGGTAACTAGGCTAATATAATAAGGAAACATACAAACAACACATGCATATACCAGATACCTTTGTAACTGACTAATTATGGTCTAAATAAAGAAAATGTCTCTATATGTGTGTGTGTTATGTGTCTTGTAATCGTGGGGGGAAGTCCACTGGTCAGTCAGACCGTTGGTGCCTGGTACCGAGGGTCATTTAGTTCTCTTTGGAATGTGTTTGAAGTCCGATGGAGAGAACAGAGAATCCATCTGTTTAGCATCCTCTGGACAGTGGGGGGGACAACCACTGGCAATTTAGCACCCATAAAAAAAGGTAGAATGTGGGGCCAGGACTGTGAGTTATATGCAAATATCAAAAGGCTAAAAGGGTCTCTTAAGACATAAAGTCCCAACGGCCATCAAGGATCATAAACAGATGCTACATACATTATTTGGATAATTAGTTTTAAAAAAGGTTAAATCTGATTCTGTTGCATGGAACTGAATAAAAATTATATATTGATATTTAATATTAAGGTAACACTTTACAATAAGGTTCCACTAGTTAGTGTTAGTTAATGTAGCCTATTAACTAACATGAACAATACATTTATTACAGCATTTATTCATCTTATATGTTAGTTGTAAAGTGTCCAGGAGCTCTGGAAAGGCCCTATATAAATCAAATTTATTATTATTATTATTATTATTATTATTATTATTACATAACAACTGTATTCTCATTGACACTTTAAAATAAACATCAGAAATGTGGGAGTGTTCTGGATCATCTATTTGAGTTTAATGCTTGTAGTGATCAATTCTGATACCTAGTCATGTAGCTTGCTTTAAAATATAGTTAGTCAGTTAAATTCAGTTAGTTGCATTTTTTAAGTAGAACTTCACACAACAAACTTGCAGCAGCCATTCATCTTGTGATCATCTGTAGAAAGCATAGTCTGTAAGTTTTTTATAGATAATTTGTATTCAATTCGATAAATTTATTGTTTATAAAGCTATGAAAGGACTACATAGCATAACTGACACTAAAAGGAGATATTATTGTGTTGTTAGAGATAACTATAGCTTCAGTATATTTCTCCTTTCTGTAGTTTCACTCTGTTTCAACATAACACATTCAACGTGGTGTGGAATAAAGCAGCATTCTCCCACAAGTCTAAGTGTTGGAAAGAGTTTATCTATCTGTCTAACTTCGGGAAGAGAGACACCAAAGTGAGGGCAGAATAGAGAGTAACATCAAACAATAATACAGAAAGTAATTCGAAAATCGGACATATAGAGTAATATATAGATTACACAACATAAAACAGAATAAACAGAAATCAACTTAAGAAAGGTAGCATTCTGAAAACAAGTGAGTTTTAAGCAGCAATTTGAATTCAGACAGGTTATTGGAAAGACAGAGTGATCTGGGAAGAGAGTTCCATAATTTAGGGGCAACAACACTGAATAATCTGAATAACCCCCACACTGTAAAACCCAACAAGTTAGGGTAACTCAAACCGTTTGAGTAAACACATTTCCCTTGGTTTAAACCGTGTAAGTTTTAAAACTTGCAGT
>JAFVLL020027590.1:0-54335 GCA_021397915.2 Tor tambroides
CCCTGGACCACAAAACCAGTCATAAGCGTCAATTTTTTTAAATTATGATTTATATATAATCCGAAAGCTGAATAAATAAGCTTTCCATTGATGTATGGTTTGTTAAGATAGGACAATATTAGGCCAAGATGCAACTATTTGAAAATCTGAAATCTGAGGGTGCAAAAAATCTAAATATAGAGAAAATCACCTTTAAAGTTGTCCCAATGAAGTTCTTAGCAATGCATAATACTAATCAAAAATTACATTTTAATATATTTACGGCAGGAAATTTACAAAATATCTTCATGGAACATGATCTTTACTTAATATCCTAATTATTTTTGGCATAAAAAAAATCAATAATTTTGACCCAAGCAATGTATTTTTGGCTATTGCTACAAATATACCCCAGCGACTTAAGCGTGTGTGTGTGTATTATATATATGTATTAGGGATGTGCATCTCATGACTCAGGCTGATACGATAATTATCTCGATGCACAGCCAACGATATGATACATTAAAGATACATATGAAGCAGCTACTGATATGATGCAATACGATTCACTCCTATTACGATGCAGTGCGATCCGATTTCGTTTCGATTCGATTCAACAGTGGCATCGATGCAATAAAGAAAATATGATCACTTTTAATGCCTTGAGGCCTGTTTCATAAAACAAGTTAACCAGACAAGCCTGGCTTATTTCACTTAGTCTGACTCATTGTCAAATGATTTGGTTCCATAAAGCAAATTTAACATCAAGCCTAGATCAAGTTTAGTCACTGTGGCAACTTATGCTGGGAAACTAACCTGGTCTAAAGCAGGCTAACTGTCAGGCTAAGCTGAGTTCCTCTAACACTGACCAATAGGAACACAATGCCACTGTCTCGCATACTATTATTTGACTTTTTTTCCGGCTTTTTTTTTTTTTTTACAGTTTCTAGCCACGCAGCCTTTCTCTCAGGTTTTATGACAGCTGTACCTTTTATAGTTTGCAAAACAGATATCAGAACATTAGAACATTACAATCTAAAATTGCTTAAAATAACGAAATTAAAAGTTCAAATCACTGAATTAAAAATGAAAATAAATAATAAATAAAATGACTATTTTAACTGCTATAAGAAACATATTAACTCATTTGAGCTTAGAAATTTATTGTACTAGCTTACATTTGATTTACCTGTTACAATGTCTTTACAGTTACTGCTATCATAAAATACACTTATATGTAGGTTTAAAATTCTACAAGAGACACATGTAATGTCCAACAACAAATATTTTAGCAAAATGCATATTTTTATACAAAATGCATATTTCGATTTGATCCATGATTGACATTAAGGGCTGCTTAAGAATAAGCGTGCACAAATTAGTGAGATTGTGTGAATTTAATTTGTCATTTATGGAACCACATTAGCCCCGATTGATTTGGTAGGTTATTTCAAGTCAGGTTTTGGACTTTAATCTCAGTTTGTCCTCAGGTCTCCGTAGTGTTGTGATGCGTCATATTCACGCGCAGTGGTGAAGAGAGAACGCGCTTGAGAAACGGTTTTATATACACACACACACATATACATACACACATATACACACATATATATACATATATATATATATATATATATTTATTTAATTAATTTATTTTTTTCCCCCAGTATGCCTATAAAATCAAAAGAAGTGGTGGGTGAATGTCAACAATGGATGTGCAAAAGATATCTGAATTTGATTTTACAGGGGTATAAACCCTTGGTACCCTCTATAGGTCAGGTGAAGAAAAAGCAAGAAACAACAGCAGTCGGAAAAACTAAGCTTTCAGGCTTCTTGCAAAAGCCGCTGTTTCTACAGACACTTAGCTGTACGTGAGGAACCGGAAAAGATTCAAAGCTTTACGATTAAAACATTGGCCGGGAATGAGAGTACAGACGAAGAGCCCAAATCTGGGTTACATTAAGCCTAGTCAGCTGAAAAGGTCCACACCAAACTGCCTTTGGACCAGTGACCTTGTGTTGTAGCACTTGGCTTCACGTCAGGTTTGGCAGCGTCCTTCAAGGAGTCCATAAAAATTCAACAGGCGCTATAACCAATGATCTGCTAGGAGGAGGATGGGTTCAAAAAAACCCCGGCCTGAGTAATAAAAACAGCACCTGGGTGAAAAATCTGATTTAAACAAACCACTTCGTTCAGTCAGCACTTCCTTTGGCCCAGAGACAGTAACATTAAAGAGGGAGAAAACTCCTACACAATTTCGTCTGTAGAACTGCAAACCAACCGTAGTTGGGTCTTTTCTCCTGAAAACTCCCTTCCACTTTCTAAAATGGATAAGGGGGAACAATGTTTACCCTCGAAACAACAAAAGGGCAGGGGACACGAGAAGGGTGAAGGCTGGTATTCCAGCGGAGGCTGTGAGTGGGGTCTTCCCACATCTGAGGAGCGCTGGGATGAGAGCCCGGGAACGACGTGCTCCTGCAAAGCCTGAGCTGCAAGCCAGGGCGGCACTATCAAAGAGCAGCACAATGACTGCTTCAAAGGCCTCGCCACCGCTCGCAGTCAGCAGAGGGAGGGAGGGAGGGAGGGAGGGAGGGAGGAGAGGGGGTTCCGCCTGCTTTCACAATGGGAGCCAGATTTACTCCCTAGGAGAGGAACTCCAGCAAAGCGCAGACGACGGCTGGGGCGTGAAAGAGCTAGAAAGAGAGGAGAGCAAACGTAGTAGACGCCACATAGTTTACCGATTCCTCTGCTGCTTAGATAGTCAAACCAAAAGATCTAAATGAAAGATCTGATGGGGGCAATTGTGATTCGCATATTAAATCCAACCGCTTCTGCAAGTTTGTTCCTTGCACCTACATACCGGCAAAAACTCCCAGACTCTTTTTATAGCACTGTGGAGTCTCTTGGCAGCAGTACATGGAAGGAAACCTCTGGGTTTCCGCTGCCCTCAGTAATATTAACCGGTTTATCATAAGCGACTCGTACTCTTTTCCAGGATTTAGAGTCATGCAGAATTTAATTGAGAATGCCTTTTAAATTCCAATTCAGTCCATGAAAATCGGTAGCAAATAAGATGCAAAAATTGCAATTCCAATTTGAATGAGGAAGAATAAACATTAACTGAAATCAAAAGAATTATAACTTTTTTTTTTTTTTACTAGAAAAGCTAAGTTTTGAAGATAGATAGATATAATTACATTTATTTTTTTTATTTTTACTTATTACATTATATTTTTAGTATTTCTTACAAAACTTATAATTTTTTTTTTTTTCCAAATGTTAAATATTTTTTCTTTAAATTACCATTGTGTATGAAATGTGTTCTATAAATAAACTTGTTTTGCCTTAAATTCTTCAAATTTATTTTACTGGAAAATGAGTGTTTGTCAAAACAAGCTCTTGTTTAAAGGTTAATTTTTTTAAAAAAAGCTTAAACATTTCAAGTTTGAAAGTTTATTGACCTTACAGACAGACATGACTTGGAAATGCCACCTATAAAATATGTTTTATATAATTTAATAAATTAAGTTTTACATTTACATTACATTTAGTCATTTAGCAGATGCTTTTATCCAAATCGACTCACAAATGAGGACAACAGAAGCAATCAAAACCAACAAAAGAGCATTCATTTGACAAGTTTCAGTTAGTACACATAACAAGGTTTTTTTTAAGAATAAATAAAAAGAAAACAAGTAGATAGAATAGGAAAAAAACAGAGAACGTTAGTGTAAGAGGGTCATTTTTTAAATAAATAAAAAGTCAAAAGAATCGAAAAAAGAACACACGTTTTAAAGGGTCAAGAACAGAGAATGTATAGTGTTAGAGGGTCAATTTTTATTTTATTTTTTTAAATGAAACAGAAAACAAGTAGAATAGAAAGTTTTGAAGGGCAGGATGGAAAAACACTTTCCCAATTTCTTAGTGTAAATTCTCTATACTCTTGTCATTTGAATTCAAATTTCATTTCAACTTCCTGTGGGGTGTGGCCAATTCAATTCAAATTAAACTCATTAACTGAAAGGGAGCAAATTCTATACCCAACCCTGACTCTTTCTAGGTACAAGTTTTTACCAAACCCCAGTTCAGGTCCAAACGTTTCCAATCCAAACCTGTTAAAGCAACCCAAGGCACACAGTTCCAGCCCACTCCAAATGAAAAGAGTTTTTTTTAGACACAAAGGGCATCAGTTATTCTGCCATTCATGGAGTTGAGGCAGAGTGGACATTAAGAAGAGACAAGGCGCTCTCATCACCACACAAGGGACTTTTAGTTTCTCTCTCTCATACTTTTTCATCAAAGGCTGACATCTGACTTCTGTCCTCACTCATCACAGACACAGAGCTGGGTAAAGACGACCCGATTCGGGCACAGCTGTCCAACAGCACTTTCTTCACAGAGCAGGCCATGAACTCTGAAGCGGCCCGCACCTCCAACGGTTTCCCACACTGCCCCACTATTGTCGACCACTGGAACACTGAAAGCTTTCAAACCTTCGGTCGACCACTCCCAATAGTACGGTAAACCTCATACAGGGCCTGCCAACATCATCAAACTTGAGGCAAAGAATGCAGTCGCTATAAAAATCAAAAGTGAAATGCTGCAGAACAGTCAGCGTAGCACAGAGTCAATGTCCAGGTGGCAACAAAGCAGCATGTTGAAATGTGCCAGACTTTGGTGACTCACAACCTTGGCTTCTTTGAATGACTAAGACTACATCTTCAGAGCCAGCTCTCATTAAAAGACCACCATTGTTACAAGGCTTTCCCTGTTCCCAATGAAAAAAAAAAATGCACAGTGGCCAGAAAGTAACAGCCCGGAGGGCATGTATGCCTCGGCTCAGATAACAATCTCAAAGTCTGCAAATCACAAGGGTTAGTCAGACAAAAGCTCTCACAGCTAAATCTGACAAACAGACACAGTTGAGAACAAGAAGAGGATGTGGAAATGTTGTATGAGCAGGAAAAGTGGGATGTGTGAGGAAGAAAATTCTATAACCTGAAATTATTCCTATGCACATTTTTATTTCATGGATTATGTGTCATAAGGCATGTAAAAATAAGACGTAACCTGTCCTTCATACCTAAAATAGAATGGTGATAACACCCATGGAGTTACCTCAAATATTCCATGAGAAATGCCCCATTTTCCATTTCAAAACCAATAGGAGCAATCTTCAAATGCCTTACATATTGCATAATAAATGTCTGTCAAATATGTATCACGGTTCCCACTAAAATATTAAGCAGCACAACGGTTTTTAACATTGATAATAATAAGAAAAGTTTCTTGAGCACCAAATCGTATATTAGAATGATTTCTGAAGGATCATGTGACACTGAAGACTGTATAATAATATAATATATAATACAGTTATTTTAAATTCCAATAATATTTTACAATATTAATGTTTTTACTTTATTTTTGATCAAATAAATGCAGTCTTGGTGAATATCAGATGTCTTTAAAAACATTTTTTAAAAATCTTACTGACCTCCCAAACTTTTAGTGTATATTTAATACATGTGTATTTTGTCTTAAAATGTAATATTAAAAAAAACGCACCAAAAAACAAAAACAAAACAAAACAAAACTGTTGCTTCAAGTGAATTTTAGGGTCTTTTACTTGGATATTTTAGCTGGAAATGCTGGATATTATTTTGCACTGTTGTATGCTATCCTATCCATTATCAAAAAATGTTATCACTCTTTTTTGTTTAAAAATATTTAAGTGCACCCTATATAATTTGGTAGATGAATAAATATTAAATAAATCTGATGTTTCTCAGCCTGTCGGATCTGCATAAATTTACAAGCGGTAGCAATATTCTCTGTCTTATGTATATTATCATGCTCTGTTGCTTCAAGTAAATTTCACTTGGATGTTTTAACTAGAAATGCTGGATTTAACTGGATTTTTTTCACTATTGTATGTTATTTTGATCCTATCCATTACCAAAAATATTATCAGTCTGTTTTTGTTTCAAACTATTAAATTGCACACTATATAATTTGGAAGGCAAATAAATATAAAAAGACAAACGTGATGTTTCTCAGTTTGTCGGCTCTGCATAAATTGACAAGCGGTGGCAATATTTTCTGTTTTATGCATGTTAGTTTAAAGCTGCCACGATGAATCAGTTGGGGCATCCATTTGCAATTCGCTTGGCACCGCTAATTATTGGATCGAAGATAGAGCGCCTTTTAGCTGCGTTTTCAAAGCTATTGCAGCCCACAGAGAAAAAAAAAAAGAAAGAGTGCGAAACAGTCCAATTTGTGTTCGGGAGCCACAGGGTAGAGAACTGATCAACCGTAAAACCTTTGTCTTGTAGGTTTTTGGGTAGGACAAGATTTGTCACATCTGCGCAGCTTTCATGGCAAAAAGAAGCAGAATAACAGGATGTGGGGTGACTTAATAAGACCAGGAGAAAATAGACATTTTCCCTTGCTTACTACTGTCCTTGATGCTGAAATTTCTCATAGACTTTCACCTGAGACGATTCTCTTCTTTGTTTAGAGAACTAACTTCTTTCAGGCCAGTTGCTAGTTTAATCGCTAGAAAATTAAAAAGCACAGCGCAAGCCAAATATGCTGGCAAGGGCTTCGTTCATTCACAGGGCTGGCTAGATAACACATGGGGGCCATATGGGTGAATGCTAAAAGAGTTAGCTTACATCTGGGTCGACTCTTTCAATACCATCCCAGTTTCCAAATGTTCTCGAAAAACCGAAAAAAGCCCCAGTCCAACATGGCCGTGAGCCACAGGATTGTATGTTGATGCAGCATGCCAAATATTAAAGATGGAAGAAATGAATGAGGAAAGAAACCTGATAGTGTGGACTTGATGTTCTGAGCCGACTTTGTCGAGATTACGCTGTTCTGTGATCTTTCAAACAAATGGTATGCTTGCAAACTGTTCTTGATAAAAAGCACTGGTCTTCTGAAAATACTAACGCGCCACCCATTGCCACAAGCCACACATCAGTCTACAGGAAAAGGGATGTAATGGAGTCCTTAAACAGAGTTAGGAAAGAAAAATGACTTGTCACAACAATTCATCAGTGTGTTCGGAAGAGGAAACCCTGTAACGTTAGCACACACTCGCACGATGCAAACAACAGCTTTCGCAATACAACAGTGAATGGCTGATTGGTGAACTCGAAGTGGGCCTTTAGGATTAGTCTCATGTTTTTCTGATTGCTAAGAATCACATTAGAAAATAGGGAGGTTACCACATCATGACTCAATCAGACCAGAGGTATGGAAGAGGCTCTTACCATTGTTCAGATGTACGCCGTTTTCATTCTCTGGCCTGTACCTGCAGGAAATTGTAGCTTTTAATTACAGGATGTGCCTCCAAATAACACCTAAGTCCATCTCTGGTCTTAGTTGTCAATGTAGGGCCAACAAACAGAGTTTGCTGGCCTAGTTAACACATCAATGTTGTTCATTAAAGGAACAGTTCATCCAATAATAAACATTCTGTCATCATTTTCTCATTCTCACGTCGTTTCCAATGGTTAGGATTTTCTTTCTTTCACTGAACAGAAAGGGAGAAATTCTGAACGAATCATTCAGGTTGACTCTTGGGAATTGGATTAAAGGCAGTGTAAGCAATTTCTGGAAGCCAATGTTGATATTTGAAATCACCATAACAAACACGCCCCTACCCCAAAAGGGTCTCGCCCCTATTTTGATAGATCCGCCCCACATATACGTAGCCAACGCAACCCAGGCAACGATTAGTTCTGTGAAACATAAGCCGCTTTTCCGCCGAAATTACCTGGAACAATATGTCCCAGGAACTTTTTTCCCCCAGACCTGTTGCTGTCTGCGTTTCCATCGTGGTCTAAAGTACCGAGAAGATTAGGCAAATGGTCTGGTGACGTAACGTTAGGTCTGCGTGCGTTTCTCAATACCAAGTACGCAAATTTCAGACTTGCATCCTCGGTAGTTTGGACTTCATGGGTTATTAGACTCAGAGTGTGAATCCCGCGGACAGAACGACGCAAGTCCGGTAAGTCAGCTCGCCTTGGCTGCTGCAATCTTCCTCACTGTATTTACAGACGAAGTATATCAAACACCGCTGCCTCTTTTCATTTTCATTCAAACATATTAATAGAACAATTGAATAAAGACCAAAGATTACCTGTTAGATTTACCCAAAACGAATTATATCTTAAGTTTAATCACTACAGAGACATCAGAGTCAGCGGCAAATGTCAGAAGGACTAGCCGAGGTTATGCTCCTCTCTTCGGGATACATGAGCACTGAGCGCCTGGTGATTGCGTGGAGCTCAAGTCTCCGAAATCGGAGAAGCACATTTTCAAATAGGCGCTGTTTTTATAAATAAACCGCAGATTTGAGTTTTAAACAACTACATTCTCACCTGAAATACACGCGTCCAGTGTAGGCAGACTTTAGCTGTTGCGTCGCGTCCGGTGTAGATACGGTGTTACTCACCTATCGGGAAGAACCAAAGCAGCCTCGGCGTCGGATCGCAAGCCTTCCGCTCCTTGAGTTCTCTCCAGTTCTGGAAAGCTGATCCGATATTTACACGGGTCCTACTTCTTGCCTTATCGTTCCGCAGTCGTTTTCCTCTTTTTGTTTTTTATCCGCCATTTCTATCTTTCTGTCGCACGGCTCTGCTGTTCACTGAACTCTCTCTCCTCCATATCACGAGTAGACACACCCCTTACTGCTGATTGGTTATACGTTTGTTTTGGGACTCGGCCCGACTCGGTTTTCTAAAACGTTTTTGAGAAATTGCATACCCTGCCTTTAAGCGATTGAAAATTTTCGCTCGCAAATTAGTCACATGGACAATTTAAGGAGTAGGCCTAGTATCTTAACAGTCCTAGTAGGCTACTCATTCTTCAAAATGAGTAGCCTACCTTTCATGTTCCTTAAAAGAAAAAAGCCATATCCATTTGGAAAACATGAGTTAGTGTAAATGAAGCCAGAATTTCTTTTTTGTGTGAACTAGTCCTTGAACTTCATACCCTGCTCTAAATTAAATTGCCTAGACTTTGCACCAAATATACATTGAATTGATAAATGTACAAGCACACATCACTAATGCATTTATAAAAGGGCAAATAGAAAAGTTAGCAGCACTGACGGAAGCATGTGGACTTTAAAACAGACTAATCCTAAAGACTTAATTGTGAGGAGAAGATGGAAAGATGGAGTGGTGGGGTGGGTGTACTGTTCATAATGTTGCAAAATTTACAGATTAAAGAAACATACAGAACAGTAAAACCGCAGACTTGTGGATTTTCAGGCAACCAACAAAGATTTCAATTCATAAATGTTCATGTTGACAATAAAAACATCCGTTTATGACTGAAATTGACTGTGTGAAAGCGTATTGAGAATGCGGTATCCCAACATTAACCACTTTACCACCATATTCACAAACTAAGTCACATAAAGCTAAGTTAGTGCGTACATTAATGAAACAGCAGGGATAGGAGGGTTTAGGAGTCTTACCTGAAGCAGGTTCCTGGATCTTTTCCCTCTTCCGTTTCTTTTTTTTCCCCTACAAAATAGCCAGAGGAATATTTGAAGCAGTATTACAAAAACATGACATTTCTGCTATTTATGAACATAAAATAAAATAAAATAAAATAAAGGTCTAATACTCCCTACTTCTTCTGGACTGCATCATCAAATCACCAAAATAAAATAAAAAAAATAAAATAAAATCTAAAACTCCTTCCTAATTCTTCTGGATTGCATGGACTAATCACCAATCGGAAAGTTAAACCAGAATACATCGTTCTTCCTGTTCTGAATTACTGACACGACAAACACTCCTCTAGAGTGAGAAGTCTGGACTGCTTTAGGATTTGTAGCTTACCCAAAATCCCCTGGCAGGATGACTATAGGTATAGATAGCGCCGCACTGTCATTTTGCGGTCCAATATGAGCCACGCTTTGGTTGCCTGCTGTAAAGTCTGATAATCCACTTATTCAGTCACTAATCTGTGTATTCTAGCCCTGGCTGACAGAACCAAGAAGCCCAGAGCAGTAGAAACGTCTATGACAGAGCAGGGATACGCTCAGAATCCTTAGCACTATTAAATACAAGTGTGCTCCCACCACTAATATATAAGTGGAGATGAAAGTTCATCTGTCTTTGAAGTGTTTCTTTTTAGCCCTGTTGCCTTTCCATTTGGTGATTAGTGTGAAAGCCAGGTTTTAGTTTTAGCAGCACATCCTGGCACTTCATATTGAGTGAGATTTATGCCGGTTAAAACTTAGGCGTCCAAAGTTGTCATCACAACATAAATTTTGGATGTGAATTCTACATGCTAACTGCCTTAATATCTGCCACATTTGTATAAACTAAAGGACTAATTGTATAAATGTAATAATACTGAGTAAATGGTTAGCAATATGTCTCTTCTGGAAAACTTTTAGTATGTGACAGTTGTGAGAGCTTGGGAGCGACACTCTGAAGGCAGTTACTGATTAAAATAGTAGAAGCTTTTAATGACCATTCACATCATGTCCATAATAAATTGCTTATAATAAGACGTAATTGACATTCATCTACCATAAGCAGAACAGAAATTAGTCATAAAAAAAAAAAATTCCAGTATGATCGCATTTTTTCAATTTCTTGTTATTAAAAAAAATTATGTTCATGTTTCTGAGCCTCATTTATGAAAGAAGCAGAACAAATTGAGTAAGTCGTTCATAAAATTCTTAGAAATCTGTCACATTCGATGCAATTTACAAAGGAGCATTTGTACAAACATTTTACACAAATTTGTTCCACTCTTGTTTCATGAATCAGTCATAAAACTATTCATGCGTAAATTGGTACAATGCAACAATTTGTGCAAGAATGTTTTAATGAACAGTTTACACAAATTCCATCTGCTCTAGTTTCTCATGCACATATATGAAACTTGATCAGAACAAATTTATGTAAATCAGTCATAAAACCCAGTAAAGTATCACTTTCAATGCAACAATTTACACAAGAAGGTTTTTAGAAACAATTTACAGAAATTCAGTCTGTGTTTCAGAAACCCATTTATGAAACTCAAGCAGAATAAATTCAGTAAATCAACAAATTGTATGCAAACAGTTACATTCAATGCAATAATTTAAGATTTTATGAGCCATTTACTCAAATCTGTGCTACTTATGTTTCATGAAAGAAGCCCAATGTATTTTTTAAATAAACAAATATAAATTGTTAATTTACAGGATAGTTTACCCAAACATTGTATCATCATTTATTCACCTTAAAGTTGTTCCAAACATTTGGGAGTTTCTTTTCTCTGTTTTACACAAAAGATGATATTTTGAAGAATAACCAAACAATTGATGGTACCCATTGAAAAATACTATGGAAGTCAAAGGCTACCATCAACTGTTTGGTTACCATCATTCTTCGAAATATCTTATTTTTGTGTTCAACCGAAAAAAAGAAACTCATACAGGTTTGGAAAAAGTGGAGAGTGAGTAAATTATGACAGAATTGTAATTTTTGGGTGAACAGTCTCTTTAATTCAAGTATCAGAGAAATGCTGGTGAATATTTTGTTCTATAACTTGTGTTGTAGTATCATTCAGTCCCGTCAGACTTCAAGTGAATAGCCCTTTAGGCTTTTCTGACATAACCTCAAACTCATTTTACAACAGTTTTTTATAAAATAATCATTTGGACTACTAAGCAAACAATAGTAGTATGCATATATTTTCAATTTTAAACATAAGCATTATATTTACTCTCATGCAATCAACACATGACAACTCTCACTCTCAGGCAGTGTGTTAGTGTGGACACTTACATAATTGTCTCTGGCAGACCATCCTGGGTAAAGCTGCATATGGAGCTGCCGTTCCTTGCGGGCTAATTCGTAATACTTAGCTTGCTCTTCCCGAGATAAAGCATGCCACTGTTCAGTGCAGAGGGAGATTAGAGAGAG
The DNA here is from genome assembly GCA_021397915.2 of Tor tambroides. Classification (NCBI taxonomy): domain Eukaryota; kingdom Metazoa; phylum Chordata; class Actinopteri; order Cypriniformes; family Cyprinidae; genus Tor; species Tor tambroides. The sequence goes on from JAFVLL020027590.1 coordinate 11,925, forward strand.
GGGGGGAAAAAGTAGTCAATTACTGACATGCACTTTTAAGTTCCTTCCAAAGAGACGCGTGCTGGCGTTTGGCTAAAAATCCTTGTTAACTCTCAAACGTTGCGTGTGTGTGCGGGTAAATGTGTGTGAGTGCATGTGCACGCGGGCCTGGGGGTGGAATGGAACATGATGAAGAGATTAACATATGCAGCGATGAGAAAAGGGAAGAAAAAAAAAAAAAAAAACACGAAACTTTGATTTCATATCAAAACACTGGTTCCAATTTAGCGGCGCTTTACTTCAAACCATGTCAGGGTGCAATTACCCTACACTGCCGCAAAACGGTCCTTTGCTGTGGCTAGCCGCCTCAAACCACAGAGGCTTTGGTTAAAGCATTAAATATGTTTAACAGTTCCTCTTTTTCCAATTCCAAAACGGAGCGTTAAAGACGCTACCTGCCCAGATTTCTGATTTCTGTCAGCTTGTGTGTTGGTGTACTTGTAAAATTGAGTTAGACAGAAGTGCTAACTACAATAGACCCCTTTGTGAAGGAGGTCACATGGTGCGAGAGACCCGCGAGTCAGATACGTACCCTCCGCCCGAGGATCTGATTGATCGCAGCGCTCTCCTTCAGCGTGCATTCGGCCACCACATTGGCGCGCATCTCTTTCATATACAGCATGAAAGCGTTTAGAGGTTTCTTAATGTGAGGTCTTTTGGGCTCCTGCTCCTTTCTCTGTTCGTGCTGAGATTTCCTGGAGAAACAAGGAGGAGGAAAGAGTTAAAAAAAAGAGGGGGAAGAATTATTAAGTGATACAGGGAAATACAAAGGGGAAAAACGCTCAGAGGGTGGTGCGAAAGCGGCTGCCACAGCGACGCCATGGAGTGTGAGAGCGCCGAATGTCTGATTCCAGCCGCCAGTCGGAAGACTGCATGAGAGAACAATCTGGGAGCCAGTGCCGAAAAGCTAGCAGCGGCTTTTAATTATGTCCAGTTGGGTGCTTTCATGCAAAGAGATTACTTCACCAGTAATGGCAACCAAACCTTCATATTCCCTCCAACTCTATGACTCCCAAGCCCTACAGCTCCCAGTATTTCACTCCCATTGGTGACCTGGATTTGATACCTCAAGCCAACTGCATGGCTCATAATGGTCAAAATTAGAAAAAAAAAAATAAATGTGCAACAATAAAAATTGGAGCAGATACTTCATGTTATGGCTGATAAAAGGCCGATAATAAATTGATACAATTTTGTCTGAATAAATTCAAAATAAAACACTAAAAACTGAAATCATGATGAAACAGAAGCAGCAACAGATCTTTCTTCCATACTGTAACAAATTATTAAAAAAAAAAAAATGTAGGGCGGGACTTGACAGCTGTAAGAGTTTGGGAGCGACACTCTAAAGGCAGTTAGTTTTAATGGTTTTTTCAAAGTTTTTAATGGCCATTCACATCATGTCAAAATTTTTGGCATAATAAAATGCTTATAATAAGATGTAATTGACATTCATATACCATAAGCAAAACAGAGATTAGTAATTTAAAAAAAAAAAAAACACATTCCAATGGAATGATTGCATTTAACAACCATGTAAGAACAATTTTACAAACAATTTTTTAATATACAAATTTTTTTTCATGTTTATGAGTCTCATTCATGAAACAAGCAGAACAAATAGTGTAAGTCGTTCATAAAAATTTACAAAAAATGTAGAGCGGGACTTGGTTCTATGCATTGTTTGTTGATTGGATTTTGAGATGTGGGCACTGTACTCGAAAGTGGAGGCAGATGAATGAGCTTGCAAAGTGACTGGAGAAGTCCTGCATGTGTCACCAAAGAGAAGTGTTCTGTTCAACGGAAAGTCCAGTTTTGTCATTTTAATTAAACTTTGAGGTCCAAAATTGAAAATAAATCTAAAAAATGAAACATGCACAGATTAATGAATAATATGATCTATAATATGCATTTAGAAGATAGAGAGCATGAATTTTTATTAATGCCTAGTTTAAATTCACAACATTGTAATGTATGGTATGAAAAAATAGATATTCATTTTGAGATTTACTAAAGATTGCATTTATTAGTGTTATTAAATTAATTAAAAATTAGTTAACCATGTAAGATAATGGAAATGAGCACAAATAAATATACAATATTAGCCTAATAATCTCTAATAATGATAGCAGGGTAAATATATTTGCTGTGAGGGATCATAAACACATAGATTGCATTTTTAGCATTCTGTAGAATGCTAGCAGCTTACTAAATGGGATACTCACATGTGCATCAGGTCTGTGTCGTGATGTGGTTCGTGTTTCACCTGTGGGTTGACAATGGCGGGATGGGGGATTCCCGTGGCATGGGGTCCAGGAGGGCCTGGTACCATGTGATGAGAGAACCTGAGAGCAAAGCATAATGTGTGGGGTTAATGCATCATTCAGTATCCACATGATTAGCCATTGTACCTTAACCTTATGAAGATTCTTAAAATAAAATAAAATAGGAATGCATTGCCTTATAACCGAATGAACGAATGAATGAATGAATGAAGGAAGGAAGGAAGGAAGGAAGGAAGGAAGGAAGGAAGGAAGGTTCAATGCACCTTCCCAGTTCTTCTGGGTTGCATGGCCTAATGACAAATGAAATTAAATGAAATGAAAAATGAAATGAAATGAAAAAAATGAAATGAAAAATAAAATAAAATAAAATAAAATATTCTAAATATAAAATAAATTCTTCTGGATTGCATGGCCCAATCACCAATAAATAAATAAATAAATAAATAAATAAATAAGGTCCAATATGTCTTCCCGATTCTTTTCTGGATTCTGGATATAGATATGGATATGGATATAATATAATATAATATAATATAACACAACACAACACAACAAATCATAAGTTTATGTAGTTAATTTTATTGACTCAACTTTACACAAATAGCTCTAATACAACCTGATCTGCTGATGAGCACTCAAACCCATTCGTCTCACGGTTGTCGACAACAAACGTTCTCTTAATTGTAACCGTTTGGCCATGTGTGCACTCACCATCCCAGCGGAGGGGTCATCTGTCCTACTCCCCCAGGGGAAAGAGTGTAGAAATTGGGAATGTCCGGTCCAGGATGATGCCTGGGCATACCTGCATCAGGATTCAAGAAGGAGCAAATGAGAAAACGGCATTGGCGTGTGTTAGTGTGAGATAGACACATCTGGAGAGCAGCAGTGTGGCATCACAGTCGGGCCCTATGGTCCGGTGTGGTGCATAAGCGGATCATGGGATAATTAGGAATGCTTTTGCGCTGTTCTAATAAGCCCTGCTGATATGATTCACACTGCTTATGGATGTCAGCTGGCCTGCGGTACTAAGCTTCTCAACTTCACTCCAAACACACGCATGCATGCTCTCACATACACACATTTGCACCAAGGTCAAGACTGTGTTTGTGTATAAAGACTTAAATCAAGGAGGGAAAAAGTGAAGTAAGACCCTAGGGCTAAATTAAACTGTCAAAGGGGCGTCAGTTTACAACAACAAAGCCCAAGGGATATATACACACACACAGCAAGAACATGCAGTTTAAAAACAACCCCTGCATCTCCAACTCATCATTTCTCTCTCCATTGTTTCACATGGAGCTTAAAATGTGCAGTCAAAGGACTAAACTGAGTATTGAATTACTGTGTTAACTACTGGCTAACATCATTTTCTCCTCCTGCACAGCCTAGGTGACATCAGCGGAAAAGGGAAATCATTTCAGAGGCAGAAGTCTGATGAAAGATTTCTAGACAAACATTTGTTTTTTCTTTGAAATAACATACACAGTAGAATCAGGAACGTGTATTTAAGTGGTAAACAGGGTCTATGTTGACTTTCCACGCTAAGTGAAATGACTGAATCATGAAACACCTGAAGCGTATTATGTCTGATGAATAAGTGACTCCATGTTTGTGTATGAAAACGGAGCAAGTTTTGGATCATTGGCCAATCTGCTCGTGGCGTGCGGCCTCATTCAGGCTATTTATAGCTCTCCAGACCTCCTCCGCTTCATCACATCCTGTCTGCCCGCTCCCTCGCCGGTCACCACAGAGGTGAGCGCTAGCCGGAAGGAGCACATATGGAGTTGGGTTCGCGTGCAACAACGCCTGCCAAAAACCTCTCTGCCCCTTTTAAACTTTAACCCCACCTCTATTAACTGACTTGAGGGAAATAAGATTCTAGTGAGAATGAGCTGTTAGCTTATTAAGTGCAAGTATATAGTTAATGTCTCTTCGGATCAGTGATAATAGAGAAAGAGTGCTTAAAAACACAAGGAAATAACATTACAACACATAAAAAGGAAAAGTTCACCAAAAATAAAAATTCTGCCAGCCTCATGTCTATCTAAACCGGCATTTATTTCTTCTGTGGAACACAAAAGAACATATTTTGGAGAATGTTGGTAACCAACCAATTTTGGGCACCATTGACTTCCATTGTATTGGCAAAACACACTGACATTTTTCAAAATATTATATTATGTTTCACAGAAGAAAGTCATACAGGTTTGGAAAGACATGAAGGTGTATTAAATGACAGATTTTGAATTTTTGAAATTCCCCTTTAAGGGACAACATGAAAATAAAACTGACTACATTTTGACCCATACTGTCTCTGATTTCCATTTGTTTGATAATATTTATTAAGTTTAATATATATATTATTTATTTATTTTTATTTATTTATTTTTTTAAGTAATAACTTCCTCTCTGCCCATCCAAAACAATTCTCTGTTTTGTGGATGTAACCAAAAAATATTAACCAACAATATGATTTTTGAATACTCAAAAATGTCCAAATGCAATAAATGCGAATGCTATTTGTAATTCCATTTTTTAAATGATAAATTACTTATCCTAACTTAATGTGTGGACTCAACTAAAAGCATTTCATTTGTTCATTGATTTCCCTGAGAATCGTAAACAGACGTGTTTGGAGGTGGGACTATCGGTTTTCTGACCAATGGCAGTGTCTTTAAGTCATTGTGATTTTAAACGACTTTAATAGTTTGCAATAAACAGTAGGGTATTTGTGCCGTTTGCATGCGTTTACCTTGCTTGGCATTGACATCCTGTGGGTGGTGTCCCGAGTGTGGGCCGGGGGCGAAGTGCTCGTCACTGTATGTGATCAGAGGGGTGAGGGGGTGGACGGCATGGGACGGCTGGACCACCGGCACCTTATTTGACTGCAAAACACAGAGGGAAAAACTGATATTGTAACAACTTCAAACGTGACCGAGGCATTCAGACTAGAACAAATGGGCAACGAGCCACCAAAGTTGAGCACCTCACCAGTGATGAAGTGTGGATTGTGTACTGCAGGATTTTGGGGCAGAACCGAATGAATAAAGAAGGGGGTTGGGAGAGACAGAGTGTGGGTTAGAGGAGGAGAGAATGAGAAACAGGGAGGGAGGGAGGGAGGGAACGCCACAGGGCAGAGGCAGACCAGAGGTCTCAGGGCTGAAGATCAAAGGGAATCATTAGCCAGTGAATAAGGGAGTTCATTACAGAGCCCCGACCGTCTGCGGTGGAACTAAGCAGGGTTAATCACGTCAGCAGCGGACTCAACACACACACACAGATCTGAGCTGACTCACAAACCAATGCTCAGCACACCACAAAAGCACATCAAGTACACAGTGTTCAAGAACATGTAGCAATTTTTTGGATAATTGGTGAGCTTCTCCTTTACCTGGCCTATATGATCCATTTCTGTCTTATGCCTAAAATAGTGAATTTATAAGATATGTGCACAATGTCATAATTGCCAAACTATGCATTTTCATTTAGCCTCAAGTCAAAGGTGGGAGCTTTGGATCAATTAAAGAATCAAGGTAGAAACTAATTTGGTACCAGCTGTAATCGTGAATTTTGAATATATACATGTGTGTAACTCATTATTATTATTATTATTATTATTATTATTATTATAGTTAACTAAACTGAAACTAACATTAGAACCAAGAAAAAAAAACATTTTCATTGCTTGAAATAAGTTAAAATAAAATACAAATAAATAAAATATATAGTTGCAACATCTCATTTTCAATTAGATTAATTTGATGTACGGAAATAAACTAAAACTGAAATAAAAATTAATAAAACTACACAGACATTTAAAAATTAAAAACCATAAGAAAGCAACAAAATTACTAAAACTTATGAAAATGAAAACAGAAAATATGACAAATAAAAACTACAAAATATAATTAAAAACTACAATAATATCTCTGATACTAAAATAACACTGGTGTAGCCAAGATGAAAAACAGCAATAAAGTTTGCCAGAAAAATATGATTTAGTTTATGAGGAGACAAACCTATTTACCACTGAACAATGTGGTAGCATGAGAACAATGAAATACACATTTAATTCACAGCCTTTGCCCTTCATTTAGTTGCACTAGCTCTAAAAAAAAAAGTGTCCTGTATTTGTTAGGAAAAGCAAAATGAGAGGGAAAAGGAAGAAATTACCTAATAAATCTGATTTACTCTGACCAAAGTCACTTGAACACACATTCATTTTTTCACTGTGAGTGGGAAATTCCCAGGAAGACTTGAAAGCAGCTTATGAACAAACCATAAGCATTAAAAAAATGATTAAAAATGTCCTGAAATCAATCTAAATGCAAAAACAAACCGCTAAATCGCTTAGAGAGAAAAGTGCCAAAAAAGTAGTTATTGATTGCATGCTTTTCCTAAGGTTCAGCTGTATTTGAATGTTCAAGAGCACAACTCAGGCGAGACGGGTAAGAAGCGGCCCACCCGTGCCACAGGCAAAACTCCCACAGGCATGAATGAGCGGTTTGTCCTAATTTGGGAGCAAAGGTTGCTGTTTCCGACCAGCTAATTGGCCAGAGAGGCAGGTGTAGGGTGCCATTTCCTCGGCAGACGTACTGCTGTAAAACCACGGGGCGGGAGGTGTGCGTGCGCGAGTACGCTTGGGAGGGGGCGTTATTTCGGAGTCTCTCAGACACGGGACAGAAGCCGAGAGGGAGGACGATGATATGAATGGCATTCTCTGGAAAGATCTGAGCTTTGATAACTTTCAACAACACTCAGAGTTCCAAACACGTCAGAAACGCCTACATTTTCCAATGCATTTTTGGGATTCTTGAGAGTAAGCTGATGATACACAATTGTATATTTCTGTATTGCTAAATGCTTTCAAAATGTAGGACATGTTCCTGGATCCTTTGTTGATTCTGGAAAAACAAACATAGTCCTAACCCTATACCTACCCCAAACCCTATAAACCCAAAGCAAATGTTCGGTTGATAATGTTATTCAAACCCCAAGCCCTAAGCGAATCCCTAAAATATGCTGGGAATGTTGTTCCAAGACCAACAAGGATGTTGTTCCAAGAGCATGTCGTATTTGGCAAAATCAAGTAGGGGTGTAGCAACTATTATAATTAACCACTTTCCAAAGGTTATTCCACCCTGCTTTTTGGGTAATAATAACTTAAACATATATGTTTTAAAAACTTTGCTTCACTTCAGTGCAAAGGAAACAAATTGTATCCAGCTGAAATATCCGTTTTGAGACCAAGAATGAGCCTCTGCCAACTGGTCACATCTGCAGTCAATCGGACAAACTCGCAGTTGGTACTGGGCGAACATTTTATGCCTAATTAATATTCATGAGTCATACTGACAAGAATTATGATGGGTCAGATGCCGATGGGAAGGCCAATGATTATTTGTATGAAAATACCTGTAATCAATGATGGATGATAATAAAAAAAATCCATATTACCAAGTGAAAACACATGCTTCAAATGAAAATAAAATAAATATAAAATAAAAAAATACAATAAAAAATCCATTGTTGTTGTATACAGAAAAAACAACATTAAAACTTCTTATGGTTTACAAAGCAATAAAATAAAAAAAAATACAATTTTTTTTTTTTTTTTTTTTACTAAATTAGCCTGTTAATAGTTCAGTCCAGTATGTGGTTTAAATATGGTTCAACTCTTGGTCAGAGGTGATGGCTAATCTGGAGGAGCAGTTTTAAAAAGGGTCTTATCCTACCTTAAGGAAACCTTATCCCTGACTCGGCCTCTATTACTCACATATTACTAATATGTGACTGGGGGCAGTAGCTACTGAGAAAGGCCCTCACTGGAAGACTGCATGATAGCATCCTTACCCCCTCTTCATTTTACGCCTCTCAGCTCTTATTGGCTTTTCCTCTGGGAGAGAGATAAGAGGCAGGCATATTTTTCATTTAAGCCCCTAGTCTCTATCTCCGAGTAAAGGAGAAAAAGAGATACTGAGGAGTGGAAGAAGAACTTAAAACAGTTCGAGTTAAGGAGTCCATGCAAGCATCGTACAAAAGACACCACGACTCCCCGGTACGTCAATACGGGGTCCTCGACTTACGGCAGCCATGAAAAGTGGGAGTTGGCACTTTGCGTTCCACCTTATTCGATCGGGGCCTCTTTTAGGTCCTCTCAGTTGCAGCTGTCAGAGCCCATTTCTCTCAACTTCTTAATAAACTGCCATCTTGCTGCATTGCATGAAGCTAAAATTCCAGCAGGGAACCTCGAGACTGCCGTGCCAATTTGCAGGGGCCCCCCGAGGCACAACCTCGAGAAAAAAAAAAAAAACATTCGGTTTTCCGGAATAAGGCAAAAGAAATAAAATGTCAAATTTAAAATACATTAAGCTTTCCAAAAATGTGGTTGCCTTTAATAAACGTAGAGAGGGTTTGGTGCTTTTGGCTTTCCATGGTTTTAAATAAAAGTCACGCAGGGTGATTCACCGCCACTCAAGGCCATTCAAATCCTTCCAGGTGGTTTGAGATCACAGGCTGCGCCACCCCGTTCCCAACCCAGCTCAATGGCGTATTAAACTAAAAACACTTTCGCTCAACCCGACCAGGAAGTGACCGGACACCCTGGCTGACCACAGGAACCCGGGTCAGATGGTGCCATGGCGATTTATCCCAAAGGATCTCTGAGTTTTCACAGGCCAGGGCGGCAGGATATAGCACGGACCTACCTCCCCCCGCTCTCTTTCATTTTGAAGAAAAATAATAGGCTTAGGTCTTTCTATTCATATTTGCAGAGAGGCGGTGCCGATTGAAAAGAAGCATGTCCATTTAGGATTTTATAAGCAGGTCTGGCCAAGCCTGCCTCTAGAGCCCCTCAGATGTGGTTTTAAAAGAAATTTCATTGTGCAGAACTCAAGCTGGCTGAAGGCCTGCAGAAAATCCAGAGGAAAGAGGGAAAAGCCAGAGTTCGGGAATTTGGGAGCTGGGAGACAAAATGGACACTGTTAAGTTCAACCCTCTCCAAGAAAGCAGCGCTACTTCAGCCAATCAGCACGAAATGCTGAAGACTAATGCCCAGCTGGTAACCCTTTTTCTGAGTTTTACCATACAGACATGACTTTCCTGACGCAAAACCATCTGTTAGCAAAGCACCCTTTGCTCTCCTTCCCAAAACCAACCCAGACTCATCGGAAAAATGTGTCTGTGATGACACTTCTGCAAAATTATATTACATTAGTTCTTGTACGTATAGGGACCTATGATTTTCACGACGTGAAAAACGCGCACTGAATCGCAGAATCCAGTCATAAAAAGAATTTACTGTATAATGCGAAACGTCACGGAATTTACCAAATTTTGGATAAATAAATCAAAAGTAGGTCCGTAAACTTAGATCAAAATGCGTTATGGACTAGTGTCTGTAAATATTAAAAGGCAGGGTATGCAATTTTTCAAAAACGTTTTAGAAAACTGAGTCGGGCCGAGTAACAAAACAAACATGTAGCCAATCAGCAGTAAGGGGTGTGTCTACTCGTGATGTGGAGGAGAGAGCGTTCAGTGAACAGCCAAGCGACAGAAAGATAGAGATGGCGGATAAAAAACAAAAGAGGAAAACGTCTGCGGAACAGTAAGGCAAGAAGTAGGACTCGTGTAAATATCGGATTAGCTTCCAGCGCTGGAGAGAACTCAAGGAGCGGAAGGCCTGCGATCGGACGCCGAGGTTGTTTTGTTTCTTCTCGATAGGTGAGTAACACTGTGTCTGCACCAGACGTGCCACGACGCAACAGCTAAAGTCTGCCTACACTGGACGCATGTGTTTCAGGCGAGAATGTAGTTGTTTAAAACTCAAATCTGCGGTTTATTTATAAAAACAGAGCCTATTTGAAAATGTGCTTCTCCGATTTCAGAGACGTCAGCTCCACACGATCAGCAGGCGCTCAGTGCTCATGTATCCCGAAGAGAGGAGCATAACCTCGGCTAGTCCTTCTGACATTTGCCGCTGGCTCTGATGTCTCTGTAGTGGTTAAACATAAGATATAACTCGCTTTGGGTAAATCTAACAGTTAATAGAACAATAGAATAAAGACCAAAGATTAATATGTTTAAATGAAAATGAAAAGAGGCAGTGGTGTTTGATATATTTCGTATGTAAATACAGTGAGGAAGATTGCAGCAGCCAAGGCGAGCTGACTGATGTTATCAAGTACGCTGCTGTTTGCAGAATTACCGGACTTGCGTCGTTCCTCCGCAGGAGCTCACACTCCCGAGTCTAACTCGTGAAGTCCGAACTACTGAGGATGCAATTCCGAAATTTGCGTACTTGGTATTCAGAAACGCGCGCAGACCTAACGTTACATCACCAGACCATTTGCCTAACCTTCTTGGTACTTTAGACCATGATGGAAACGCAGACAGCAACAGGTCTGGGGGAAAAAAGTTCCTGGGACATATTGTTCCAGGTAATTTCGGTGGAAAAGCGGCTTATGTTTCACAGAACTAATCGTTGCCTGGGTTGCGTAGGCTACATATATGTGGGGCGGATCTATCAAAATAGGGGCGAGACCCTTTTGGGGTAGGGGCGTGTTTGTTTTGGGGATTTCAAATATCAACACTGGCTTCCAGAAATTGCTTACACTGCCTTTAAGCCACAAAATTCTATTCAAATATGAAGCTGCATGTTTCTGTGTTTATGAATGGTGCACGTGATGCTCGTGGTGTTTGTTTTCAGCCTCTGCCGCCTCAGTATATGAGTATATCATATAAACAGAGAAACCTAAAGGACTTCACAACAACCCCTCAAAATAAAAGTTTGGTTTAATTTGAAGAAACTGTGACAGAATTTGGTTAAAAATATATATATATAAATTTGAGAAGAAAAAATGTATTTCATAGGGCTGTAAAAATGTAATTTTTGTTAAACTTTCAATAAATTGTGGTTAAATTGTGCATGTTTAATGATTTCAATTAATTAGACATTCTTTTTGATGAATAAAATGTAAGTTAACAATTAAAACAGTCTAGAAAAAAATAAAATGGAAAAAATGGAATTGGAGGGGAAAAACTATTTGGGAAAAAATAAAATGGATTTCATAGGGGCCTATAAACATAATATTTTGCGGAAAGTTCTACTTTAAAAGTGAAATGTCCAGTGAATGGCATTAAAAACATTTTATCTTAAGTTGATATATCTGAATCTGGCTACATTTCATGACATTGGTTGTTGGGTGTATCGCAGCAGTTCAGAAATGAAATGGTGAGTGGCAATGCTCTAATGTTAATGCTCTAACTTGCTAGAAAATGACGTACTGCCTACACTAAACCTAACAAATAGTGTTAACAAGAAAATGATATTTTAGCTTGATATTAATATTTTAGCTTGCTTCTTCAATAGTTTGAGTTCTTTTATTATGACTTGTTTCACAAGATTCATACCCTAGCATTTTGGTCGCAAATGCAATGCTGTACCAGGTGCGCTACTGAGCAAGTTTACTACGCCAGAAAAGCCATACATATGGAACAGAGTATTTGATGCAAACGTGTATTCGTTTTTTTATTAATAAATGTATTAGTTTTCAAATCATGCACTATGGCCAAATTGTTTTGAGATTATAATAGTATTGTGCAAGGAACTATGCTAAAATAAGTCGTTATTAAAAGTTGTTGGTATTTTATTGCCACTAGTGTTTATTCCAGATGAAAACTGCAGTAAATTTTATGTGTAGACACAATTTTAGAGTTTTGCAAAAATGTAGGTAGAGTTTCATTTTTCCAATTAGCTTATGTTGCCCAAAACATTACGAATGTTACCAACAAGCGTTTTCTTCGCACCAGCAGCCCTTTGTCCTCCACTCAATTATCTCATTTCCGTGGTATTGGGGGGGAGGGGGTGGTGTATAATAATCGCTTCCCTCTACTGTAATTTATATGCAATGAGGACTCCTCATGCCCCCGGCTACAATAAAGCAGCTGTGTGAAAGAGCGAGTTGTTTTGCAAACATTCAAGGAGCTGGCAACTTAAGTGCTAACGACAGATTGCCATACAACTACAAATCTTGGTGAAATCCATTCATACTGTTTACCTACGAGAGAGAGAGACAGATGCCCGCACATGAATAAAAGCAAATTAAAGAGTAAATGCATGGACAGGTAGGTTCAAACAAGTCAGGTTGTTCTCAGTTCAATACTCCACGCTAAGCATTTTTGGCATAATGAGGATTACCACAGAAAATTTCAAATAATCCTTTGTTTTTACAAAGCTGTAGTTGAAATATTGCATATAACTTTGCACAGCCAAGGTCAGTAAGTGATTCTGTCACATCTCTTAGTCTCATCTAGTCTATGTCAGCATTACGCTTAAGTCTTGTGGCTATACTTTGGATACAGTGTTTGTTTTAGTAATACTAAGAGGAATGAGCTCAAATTATTTTCTGAAGTAAACTGACACTGGCATAAATGCAACATATTTAACATTCAAAATTCTTTTGAAGCACTGTACAAGAAAGGCAGCTAACTTTCATAAGCAAAAATACAACCAAAATCAGAGTTTATAGAGTCAGAGAAAGTAAAAAAAAATAAAAAAATAAAATATATATGAAGTGTTAATTAAAAAAATAATAAAATAACTGAATGAGTTTAAAATTACTGAATTTTCAATATTATAAAAAGACTTTAGCAATTATCTTCTGCTGTAAATTGACACAAAGATTTCTAATATTTAACCCTGCAATTTTAAATATAAATAAATATCTTGTATTTTATCTGTAGCTATTTTTATTTTATTGAAATAAACATTAAAAAATACATTTTAATATAATTAGTTTAATATTTTAAACAAAATTGTTTTTGCTGTACTTTGGATCAAATAAATGCAAGCTTGGTGAGAAGAAGAAACTTCTTTTAAAAAAAACAAAAAAATCTTACTGTTCGAAAACTGGTTTGACTGGTAGTGTATCTTATATTTAACCCTAAAAGTTACTTTAAAGCACTGTATAAGAAAATTAGAGTAAACAAACAAAAAAGCTAGAAATTGTTGTGATTTGCTTTAGGTTTCGGACTATTGAAACATTTCACAAAAGAGTCCAGTTTTGAATAGAAACACACCCTGTACTATCAGCCAAAACAGTTCTCGCCCACAGACACACACACACACACACACACACACAGAGCCAGGTGTTCATACTCACATTCATGCTCTCATCCCATTGGTAGGAATGCATGACCTTTAAACAACAAAGATGAACACACGCACACACATACAGTGCCCACTCAATTCGATATTGGCCCTTTAAAGCCCCAGTAAGTGAGCAACCCCAGTACTGAGCCGCCTAAATAAAGAGAGGCCCCCAGTCTAGAGCGGCGGGTTATAAATGGAATGTGATATTGGCAGGACGGCCTGTTGGCTCTGGGGCTTAATGTAACCAGACCCAATTAATGAAGCGCTCTCATGGCACACGCCACATGCCCAAGGTAACGATACAAACAAGAGGAGGAAGTGAAGGGTGGATGAAGAGAGCGAGAGGTAGAGGAGAGGGGAACGAATGGAGGAAAGCCTGCCCTCAAGGCTTTAAAAGAAAGAGAGAGTGCAAGAGAATGAGTAAAAGAGAGATCTTATTTTAATCATTCTTAGGACCAAGTCTCCTCTGAACACTGGTATTAAATTAAATTAAATTAAATTAAAATTAAATTAAATTAAATTAAATTAAAAAATAAAATAAAGTTAATAGATAAGAATAGTTAAAGTTAAGAATAATTTTAATTTTAAATAATTTTAAATTATGGGTATTGTAGTACAGAAAAAATAAAATAAAATAAATAAATAAATAAATAAATAGAGCAATATGAATACATAATAGGGAAATATTTTTTCTCCTTTTGTATTTTTATATAAAATAAAAAAATAGATACTTATAGATAAATAGATACAAAAATAATTGGTACCACGATGAAAATAATTATTTCAACAACAACAAAAATTATTATTATTATTATTATTATTATTATTATCATCAAAAATATATATGTGTGTAAATAAATATTTTTAATGATTAGCAATATGAACGAATTAATAAAAACAAAATAGGAAAATATTTTTTCCTTTTGCTTAATATATGCAAAATAATAAAATATATAACAAAAAATGTATTTATATTTTTAAATTAAATTAAATCAAATTAAAAGTAGATATTCTACAAAATAAATATTGATGTTATGAATAAAAAAATATTGTGTTAAGTGTTAAGAACAGGATCAATTCCCAGAATAATAATAATAATAATAATAATAATAATAATAATATAATAATAATTATTATTATTTATTATTATTATTATTCTTTATTAAGTCATATCAACTCTTCGATTCACATGTTAGCTTAAGTTCAAAGCATGGCATAAAGAAATTTGACAGCAGTGTACCAGCTGTCATCTGCAAAAGGCAAGCAGAACATCAAACATCTCTCCCATTAACGCCCCAGAAAACCACATCACCGGCATATGCAGCGCTGCATTCTGACAGATGTGAACCATAAAACAAACACAAATGTGATACATAAGCGCTGGAAGTGCGCCAACCTGAGGCGACGCACGGATGAGGGATTTAAAGCTCGTTGAGAATAAAATACAATATTTATCAAGACAATAAGGCGACAAAGATGCTTCCTAACAGACAACACAGGATTAAATGAGTGTAAAGAGTGTGGGTTGTGTATTATATAGACATTGCTGATTGGTTGTGAGGTGACAGTGGCACAGTTTTGCATTGTGTGGAGGTTATATAAAGGTTTGGCAGGGCTTCTCAACATCACGCTGCACGTTCACCTTGCAGCTTACGCAGGGCTCATTCTCACAGCAGGACCTGGTCACTTCAAAGCACCACCGAAAGGTCAAACATTCCACTGGAGTGGAGCGGTCAGCGGGCAGCGCGGCGTCCACTCACCAAACACACACACAACGTGCCATTAGCATGCATTCTGACACAAACACAGCTACACACATTAAACTTTAAAAGCCAGCGCGGCATCTACGTGCCGAACACACGCATCCGTGATCCTCGCAACCTTGTTGGACGTGCAGAAAGCATATGAATGAATACTTGTTTATTCCTTCCTTTCATACTGAGCCAGCTCTCGCTCTCACTCGGTTAATTATGGAAGGCCGATTCTCCAACATAATCAAACTGGCCAATCGCAGCTACGCAACATGCTAGGGCTACCTTGACAAACAACAGAAAAGCAGCAGCTCAAAAGCAAAGTACAAATGAAAGGACTGCAATTTTCTTGCTGAACGTATAGTAGCAGCGCTTTCTAAGGCTATTGATCAAATCACTAAGGTTTGAGCAAACCCTTAACCCTGAGTATTAGTGCGTAACCTGCACAGTTTGTGCTACAGACAGGAATGATGCTTCAAATTATGCAGCGATAAGATCGGAATGTTTGTTAATAATGATAAAACTGCAGAAAGCAACCAAACTAGTAAGATAAAATTAAATTAAAATAAATGAAAGTTAATATAAAATAATTGAAAAACATTTTTATTTTATTTTAATAAAATTATAAAATTAAAAGATTAAATACTTAATTTTTAAATTATCTTGTTTGATTTTCTCTTTATTTTTATTAAAATAAAAATTGAAATGCATCTAATTATTTTAAATACATATTTTAATTAGTGCTGTCAAACGATTAATTGCATACAAAATAAAAGTTTTTGTTTGCATAATATATGTGTGTGTACTGTGTATATTTATTATGTCTATATAAATACACACACATACAGTATATATTTTGAAAATATTTACATGTATTTACATGTCTATATTTATATTCATATAATTTATATTACAAATAAATATATTTAATATATAAACATAACATTTCTCTGAAGTATACATGCATGTGTGTGTATGTCTATATACGTAATAAATATACACAGCACACATACACATTATGTAAACAAAAACTTTTATTTTGGATGCGATTAATCGCGATTAATCGTTTGACAGCACTAATTTTAATACTTTAAAATAAACAGATAAAAATAATAAAAATAAAAACTATTTATTTTGTGTATTTTTACATATACATAAATAATTTGTTTTATCTTTTTATTTTATTGAAATCAAATTAGATAAAAATACATTTAAATTAATTTTATA
Organism: Tor tambroides; assembly: GCA_021397915.2. Lineage (NCBI taxonomy): Eukaryota > Metazoa > Chordata > Actinopteri > Cypriniformes > Cyprinidae > Tor > Tor tambroides. The sequence continues at coordinate 28,379 of JAFVLL020027590.1, forward strand.
CTTTAAATATATAAAATAAATAATATATAAAATAAAATAAAAACAATAAAAGTAAAAATGCATAATGTATTTTTAAATATAAAAAATATATAAATATATATACACACTAATAAATAAACATCTTTTGATGCTCTACTGAAATAATTGGCACCACTACAATGCAAATAACACATTCATTACACACACACACAAAAAAAATACAACAGAAAAAAAAAAAAATTAATTAAGCAATTTCAGCTCCTTAAATTGTTGTGCTAGCTCATAACACCTTAGGCACATGCATAGCACCAAAAAAAAACCACTAAAATCATATCAGTTTTGCATGAGCGAGAGGCACTCACATATCTTTTTTTTCCCTCAAAATGTAAAAAAAAAAAGTTTCTTCTCCCTACAAAAATAAAAAGGGTAGCAGTTGCAGAAAAGAGAGAGAGATGTGTCAAGTTCTAGAGTCATTTCTAAGCAGGCGTTTGAAGAGGTGGGATTTGCCTGGCATGTGCAGACGGTGTTTTGCCGGCACATTCACACAGGTATACGGCAAGTAAATGGCTGCCACTCTGGATTTGAGAGGAACTTGCGGCGAGGGGAGAATGAGACCTGCGGGGAGCTTGTGATGGAGGGGTGGAACAACCCGCTCCCTCTCTCTCCCTCCCTCGCTGCAGGGCAGGAGGCTCAGGTTAACGTGTGAGTGAAGCGGCGATACGCTGCCGCACGTGTGTTTGTGAGCGTACCTGCAGCATCAGAGGCCCTGGGCTGTGGTGAATGGAGTTACTTCAGATGCCGGGTAGTGACCTAGTTTCACACTCACAGCAACAAAGCCTGAGCTTTACGGCCCAGAGTTAGGGATTGAGATGAGAAGAAAAGAGGAAGCGGAGCAGGGGGAGGGTGGGAAAGAGACAGAAGTCTACACCGATTGAAAGCAAATTAACATAGCAAAAGATGTGGCTTTCCGCTTTGCACACGTCATAAACTGCCAATAGTTGCATGCAGAGGTCTCCATTAAACAGTAAATAGACTTTGAGCACGCAAAATTTCTTTATCTGACATCATGCTCTGCAGCGTCTTTTTTAAAAGCATAAATAACAAAAAAAAAATTGTTCCTGCAGCGCTGCAGCTTTAAAGTTTGCGTTCTTTTAGAGACGTATCGATCTTCTATTGGTGACGCATCTTCACGTCATACAAATTTGCAGCTCACAGTTCACTAAAATTGAAGTTTGGACCACAACAAAATGCAAAACTTCTTCGCAAGAACTTGTGTTTCCAGGCTCCAGTATTTGCATGCCTATGAACAGAATTCAATGAAAGGAAAAGTGTAGCTTGTTAATAAACCCACTTCTATATCACAAGCATATTGTGTGCAGCTTCTAGCATTCACACACACTGAAAAAAAGATGGTGTAGAAACAATTTTGACTCAGAAAATGACACTAAATTTCACAAATAATTTTAAAAAATTACAAGCAACACATTGACTTAGAAAAATGCTTAAGCAGAAAAAAAGGTAAACTTACTAAAATAATAATAAAAAAAAACAACTTCAAAACATCTATTAAAAATATCCTTTGAAATTCTTTACAGCAACATCATGGGTGTGAATGCAAGAAATCAATAAAATTTCTATATGAAACTGCAGAAATGATAATGAATGATATGAAATTGAGAAAACGGTTAATAAAGCTTTTCCTCAACATAACTGGTCTTCTGTATGTTTGGAAACAATCTTTTTTTTCCAATTACCTTTGGTGCCATTAGCTCTGCAGAAATTACATATTCAACTTTTAAAGTGGAATATGATACGGTTTCTAGCTGTGTTTTTAGCACATTGGTATGTGTTTTTACTACGGTGATCTGGGTCATTGCATACTGGCCTAAGTCTCTATGATGTTCTGGTCACTAAATATAAACTTATAATAAAGGAGGGATCTGAGTTATATTGTTATATTATATCTGTTTATTCGAGTTTTAAGAAAAAACTTAACAGCACATGTCCTCAAAAATGATTTGAGGAATCACTGTTTCCAAACAATAAAAAAAAAAAAATTGTCAGTTATTTCCAGAGACCACTTATACTTGAAACAAGACACGAAAATGGTCTCTGTGGTCATTATTTGTGCAGTTTGCAGAGATACTTTAAAGTAAACATTTCTCAGTCAAAGGCTGCAAGAAATCAGAACCTGTTCTGACAGATTCAAGACTGAATACATCTCAATAAAGCAGAGGGATCAATTGTAACAACCCTACATCTTCACTCTTTTATCACGTAAAGCCTTTGTCGCACTGTTTTGCTTGTAGGTAGGACAATACCGCATTACGCACAAACCTCTCATATAAATGTGGCCTCCCCACATTGTAAGAGAATTAGCTAGTTAACCTCAACACAACTGCTTTTCAATTTAGCATCAGCCAGTGAAAACCCTCAGTCTGAAAGCGCACACATACATACTCGCACAATAATCCCCGGAGAACAAATGACTTCTCCCAACCCACGCATGACTAAGGAGCACTTCACCGAGCTCTTGAAAGTCGGCTCACATGCAGGACAGGCACCTCCCCCCGTTTGATACTTTTGAAGGAGTACTTTTGTGACTATTGTCCTGACTAAAGCAAACAAAACATGGGCTGTGTGCAAACAAGGCGAGACGCAGTGGAGGAGTATGCAAACGTGCACAAGGTCTTTGTTTTCCTGACTCTCTGTGATTTAACTCGGAGATAATGGGATAGGAGAGGGAACGGGTCCAAGTTCTGGTCCAACCAAAAGAAAACTGGCTTTTGTTGGATAATGATTCGGAAAATTAGTCTAACCCTTGGGTTGGGATTGGGTGCATTGTCCATGACAGATGGAAAAACAGAAGTGTAAATAAAGGCGTCATGTGCTGGATTTCCGAGAAGTTTGGAATTAATGTTCAGTCTGAGAATGAGTTTGTAACTCACATCACATCATGGGTGTGTAGATACAGATCAAGCCGAGAAACCATCAGTCAGTAACCTCAAAATCCTCAAAATAGCTCTAATAATTGCAAACTAAATCCATAATGCATAAGCAGCCTGAACACCATTTTCCATGGATGTATGCCATTTAGATACCTAAATATTGATCAAAGACCAGGTATAAATCTCAGTGCAAACCTATCTAGAGTATTCTGCTGGAATATGAATTATACCATTAACATGTGAGACAGATGCTTCCTGGATGGAGCTTTCCAAACACTACAAAGTCCTGAAACTCCAAAATGTGCTACAAAAATCACAGCCAATCAGATTATATTTAGATTTGTGCTGGTTTACTTCTTAAAGTGAAAAAAATTCAAGTAAATAAATGCATTAAAGGGATAGTTTACCCAAAAAATGAAAAATCATCTGTCATTAATTGCTCACCATCATGCTGTTCCAAACCCATAAGACCTTCGTTCATCTTCGGAACACAAATTAAGATATTTTTGATGACATCCGAGAGCTTTCTGACCCTCCATAGACAGCAAAGCAACTGACATGTTCAAGACCCAGAAAGTTAGTAAGGACATCATTAAAATAGTCCATGTGACATCAGTGATTCAACCATAATTTTATGAAGCTACGAGAATATTTTGTGTATTTGTACGAAGGTCTTACAGGTTTGGAACGCCATGAGGGTGAGTAGTTAATGACAGAATTTTCATTTTTGGGTGAACTATCCCTTTAAACATTTACAATTTTCTGTTAAAACTGACAAAAAAAAGATAACTCATATTGCACTCAAATTTTTGTCCAATAAAATACTTCAAGAATAAGAAATATCACCTTTCCGTAATTCAACTGACTAGCAATAGCAAGTAGCAAGCAGTACTTTTAGTTAAAAAGGAGCCCTTTTTGCCCACTGGAAATGTGTGCAAAGCCTTTCTTCCAACCTTTTATTGACTAACCGTCTTACAATGGTTGTTTTTTCAATAAAATGGCATGTAGCCCTAAGGTCTATTCTCAAAAGGACTGAAACTGAAAACAGATGAGATATTTTATTGCATGTGTGTTTATATAAAATGCTTAAATGCTAGATCATTTGAAATATAGCTTTAAACCTTCCCTGTCAAGATATTTCAACCCATCTTCAAATCTCACCAATGCATCAATTGCTTCTACCTATCTTTATGATTCTACACACAGCCAGTCCACAACATACACTGCCAGTCAAAAGCCCAAACACTGTACATTTTGGAATAATACGGAGTCATCAAAGCTATCAAATTGCACTTCTGTAGTCACAAAAATGTTCTTTACATTTTTTTAAATAAATGAAGAAAACTATTCATATTTTATTTGTATATGAGCCAATGTTATGTCCTATAACTGGTCACCAATTCTTTTCAAGTTTCACTGTTTTTAAATCACTTTTTGCCTTCACTGGACCATTTTAAATGGTGCGAGAAACAGTTTTATAACTAACAATACAAATTCCATGAACGGTGACAAAAATTTCTTTCAAAGTTGTAAATTTTAATTTAACAAAGATTATTGGGGTATGTTTAACAAGAAAACACTTTTTCAGTTTTTCTTAAAAATGTCAAATTTAATTTACTTGCTGTTTATTTTAGAATGATAAAATTTACTAGCAATTTCTAAATGGAAATTTTAACTCCAATTTTTTTTAGTGTAGTCTTTAAATTAATAAGATGCCATAAAAACCAAATGCATTAGAATTACAACAAAAAGTACAGCATGTCACTCTCCACAGGTTGACAACTTCCCAAAAGTATTTCACATCAACTAGACATGCATGTACAAAAATAACTGTAAGCATTTAAGCAAAAGGCTTTAGATCAAAAGATGAGAAACAAACTCAGTCAAGTGTGTCCAGTCAAGTTTTACTGTTAGCATTGCCAGGCCCAGCATCAGCACAGCATACAGTCTCGTACTAAGCTGTAAACTGAATTTTATTATTACCTATGCACATCCTTTGGGAGGCACAGATGCTGTTAATAACTAGCGGTTGAGAGAAGTTGGTATGAAGGCACAAAGGCAAAGATGAGCAAATGCAGTCTTGCGGAGTATTTTTATAGGTTTCATCATCCAGCATCAAACAACTGAGGAAAGTAAACAAAGTGCTACTTGTCTCAGGTCTTACATCCGCACCCAGAACGAGCTTGAGAAAGAGTGAGCATATATACAACAAAATAGCGGGTGAATAATAGCAGATGTCCTAAAAATACAGAGAAGACTGTGTATTTGGACACGCAGTCTCATATCAGAGGCTCTATACGTTTGTGAAGGGCCCTTCAGTGACAAATGAACACTCCACATGGGTTCAAATCAATTAGCGATAGAGGAAAAAAAAAAAAAAAAAATCATCACAATGCAGGTCTGTGGAGATCAGGAACAGTAATGCAGAAGGCCAGGCTCAGAGATGAAAGATCAGATCAAAGAAACAGAGCAGTCAATTTGTCTGATGAACCTTATTAACAATAGGCTGACATGAGGGGCACTGGTAATGGTTTATGTAGTTTGTGTAAACTGTGATCTTGGCATGAACATAAGCATATAAACATGGGGAAAACAAAAAGAATGGAGTATTATATAGTATATATTTAGTATGTATATAATAGATTTTTTTATCCTTAAGACTGCATTTATTTGATTCAAAATACAGTAAAAGCAGCAATATTGTGTATTTCTTACAATTTGAAATAACTGTTTTCTATTTGAATATAATTTAAAATGTTTATTTTTTTCCCTCTGATGCAAAGCTGAATTTTCAGCATCATTACTCCAGTCTTCAGTGTCACATGATCCTTCAGAAATCATTCTGATATGCTGATTTACTGCTCAAGAACATCTTATCATCAGTGCTGAAAATGGTTGTGCCGCTTAATAATATTATTATGGAAACCATTACACATTTTTTTCTGGATTCTTTGATGAATAGAAAACATTTTAAATGTCTGTACTGCCACTTTTGATCAACATAATTTTTGATTATTTCTTGCTAAAGTATTCAATTCCTCAAACGTTATGTTTATAATATATAAAAATGAATTTTTAAAATGACTTGTTCTGTATAAAAACGTAACTAACAAAATATTTAATACATTTTATAGATTTTCATTTAAATTGAGATTACAAACAGATTAATTAATTTCAGCAATGAATAAAAAAAACACATTTTAATATATTTTATTGATGTTTATGTACATTGATATATTATAAACATACACACATAAAATTAATTTCAGTAATTAACAAAAACACGTTTTTTATATATATTATATTGATGTTTATATAAATTAATATATTATTAACATGCATGCATAAAAATTAATTTTAGCGATATTGTGCGCGTCTCACATGATATCATAGCAATCACATTGGCTACAGGACGCCCCTCTCTATTGGCCACAGGATGCCCCTCTCTATTGGCCACTGAAAAGCTCCACCCATAGGATAATGTGTTTATGTTGCCATCAACGTCTTAAGTAAGTGTATTTTTCACAAATTGCACACCTCCAGGGGCGGGATAGTTGCCCCGTTACAGTCTAATGTGGGAAAGCCTGGAGGTTGGGGGTGGGTGTGTTGAGGTTGCGGAGGGGGCACAACCGGGCACACGCTCCACTACAATAGCAGGGCCTCGTTAGCTCTGTAACAATCCCACCGCCCACGCCACCAAAACATCGCCGACATAAATATGGGGACATCTGCAAGGGTAATCACTGCATTGTGCTCCCATTTTCTGCTCTGCTGGACGGCAACAGGGCAGCCTGCTATTCAACACCTCCCTCCCTCCACTGGCCCTCCCCTCCCTTCCCTCCCCGGCCTGGGCTCCGTTTCTGGGGTCAGAGTCCCTCAGGTAACAAAACCCTCTGAGACTTGTGCTGAATTACATGTAATTACTCCCACAATCTGATTGATTTTGGCCAGAATAGGGCAAAAGGACACCTTTAACTTCCTGCCGCCCTTTTTCAGTGTATCTTTGTCACTTTTTTTCTACGTTTCCCCTCTCCATTCGCCTTTCCCCCCATCCTCATCGGTTTCTATGCACAACAACCCCCTCTAATTCCCTACACCATCCCTCACTCACCCTCCCCTTTTCTCTCTCTCTCTCTCCAGCGCTCACGAAACGAAGCCAAGACTCTTCATCTAGTAGGAGGCAGAAGGCTTTGAAGAGATCAAAGCCAAGGCCGCGAGCAGTTGTGCGCCCTGGGAATACGCCGCAGCTCTCTGCTCCACAGCCCCCTTTTTCCAGCGTCATGTCGGATTGCAGCTGGATTGCATTTCGCCAGTTTTCTTAATGCTCTCGGTTTTGACTTTGACATCACTGATCCCCCCAACACACACGCACACCTTCGACACAAACGAGTGAGAAGCGAAGACAGAAAAAAGACAAAAACAAGGGAGTGAAGGAGAGAAATCAAAGAGACCGGAGTTAAAACGAAAAAGCTGGAAAAGAAAGGAGTAAAAAAGGAGGAGAGGGAGCAGGAGAGATTGACAGGGTGATTTTTATTTTCACAACTCCATAATTGGCCAGTTCAAAGGCGGATGAAAAAAGGAAGCATTTGTTTTCAATTCTGCGGCAGATATGAAAGGAGCGACAAACTTTTATGAGTTTCCCAAAAATTAAAGACAGGCTCTTTTCACATTCAAAGAACAGGGTGTTTTTTATGACCGAGACCACACAAAAAGAGCTGATAGCAAAGCCCTCCGCTCTAGTCTGCTGCAAACACGAGTTGACTGACTGACTGTGAGAAATAGAAAGAGTCGGAGAAATCGGAGGCAGAGAGATGGTTTGATGTGCAACACAAAGAGAGGGAGTGAGTGCATGCGAGAAAGGGGCTGCATCTATACATCCATTAAACAGCCTCGCTAATAAAGCCTGGTGGCAAGCCATCTTTTGTACTGTAACTCAGAGAAACCCTTTACCAAACTCCTACACCAGGGAGCATGAATATTTCAGTGGTGTCTGATCCACGGAGCATGTGAAGCTCCTTTACCCCCACACACACAAACAGCCCAGTAAAAAAAAAAATAAAAATAAAAATAATAATGAGTTTCAGAAAAATATGAAAAAAGTGAACCTAGTGGCACAGAGCCTCTATTGATCAGTAAAAAGCAGCGCAAATGAAGTTCAGAGATGCATGCATGCATGCAAACGGTGCAGTTTCAATCAGTCACTGACAGATTTCTCTTGAGATGACGACTGTTTGACGAGGCACTCGTGTTTCTACATGCCGCTGCAGCGCAAAAACTACCAATACTACGAAATCTCCAACAGTTATACAACTAGCGTGTTTTGATAGAAGAGGGTTACTGACACGCATCGAATGTCGCTTCTCAAACAAACAATTGTAAAATGAGAAAAACAAGGGGATTTTTGGTCATCTGAGACTAAACGAGCTTCAAATGACACTGCGAATGAGAATACGCAAAATGAAGCAACACACAATAAATTGCAGATACTACAATAAATGAGTGCAAAAAAAAACAAAACAACCAAGACTGGGACAAGAGCATCAGCTACTGTTGTCAAAATAAAGCAGGGCTTAAAGAGGCCACTGGAGGGTGATGGAGGTCACAGCCGGGCCTGGAGACATAACATGCAGGAAAAGTGATGACAACTGTGGCGCAAAGACAAAACACAACGGTGCACTTCACTTGCATGTGCCCTCAGGATCATCAACAGGTGCTACCGCTGGTTTGCATAATAGCTGTGCATTAAGAGGTCAAGAAATAATGCTCATTGTTCTAGCCTGTTCAAAGCCTGTCCAAAAATAGCAACAATTTGTAGCATATATAAAGTAGATATATGTTTGTCTAATAAATCTGACATTGCATACAGTATAACAAATATTGTAGGTAAATCACATCTGATAAATGCATATAAATAAACATAATTGCACTACTTGAATACACACAAAAGCAATTTACTATAAAGACGTTTCAATTAACAAATTTCAGTGGGTCGTTTAACAGTAATATTTCAGGGGGGTGAAAAGCCCCATGGAAGCAAATCTTTCAAAAATCACCTAATAACACTGCCAGGCTTTTTGCTTTGTACATCCGACACATGGATTCAATATGGCTGTGGTAACCGGCCGATGTAAACACAGTATCAATGGCCCTCTGTTCAAAAACCCTGGGTCTGTACCAGTGCACTTCAAAGGGCCTGTGGGCTGCTGAAAACTGCGAGGTCTAGGCCACGCTGGTGTTCAGACCTGCTCAGCAGATGATATGGCTACTTGTTTGCCCCTTATCACCCATGTGCGGGGGCGGTGCGCTTTGGTTGCCTTCATCAAAAGACGATATGATACATGTTTAAAGAGCATCAGAGAGGCATATGGGCGATTTTAGAAATGCAGATTTTGATGTAATACTGAAAACTATTAAAATGCAATAAAAAGCTGCTACTTAAATATTGTTATGAAAACCACACACAAGGGCTGCTGGGAAATGTAGTTTCTTTGAATGGTGTAGAAAGGGACAGACCGAGAGTTGAAGATCCAGCTGTGTGAAATCTCTTTAGGTAAAGCCAGGGTTTGGGGGGGTTTGTGATTCCACGGCATGTCCACGCCGAGAGATCCGTCACATCCCACATCAAAGCAGGCCGAGTGTGAGTGTGTATCTTGGGTCGGTTCTTCCCAAGCTCCACTGCCAGAAGCCAGTCAGGATGGGGGAGGAAAACGGCACAAGGACTGAAGCTGCTCCACCAGCAGCTCCAGCACATGTATTACAGTAGAGGTCCATCCATATGGAGCGCAAACTAACCATCAAAACAGCCTTTATGATAACATGTTTACTTAAATGATAAATTAACCCACTTTCCACGCATTTAATCATTTATTTTCCATATATCATTTTCTTTTTTTGACAAATTATTAAATGCTCTTCTCTGAGAATTTTACACACAGACTGTGAATATGCATATCTTGTCAAACAAAAATTTTAAATAAAACAAATGATTTTTCCCGATGATTAAGTTTGTATTCTTTGATGAGTAAGTCAAATCTGCTGATAACAACTTCACAAACAAATATACAAAATCTATGCGAAAAGCGCAGTAAACGAACCACTATACTGAAGTAAGTTTGTTTGTCATTGAAAGCACCGTCTATTGTACCTGGGTAAATTTGGTTTTCATTTAACTACAACAAATATTTGTTTACTCTTCATGCGAGTATACTACTCATTCTCTTTTTCGATATTTATTTCATAACACGTTAAGTGTGAAAAAGCCTTCAGATCAGCACATTCTGAAAAATCTGAGGATATTTAAACTAATTTAGGGGTCACAGGTCAAACATCTAACATCTCAACCACTTTTACTGAGATGAAACTTTGTGCCTGAACTTTAATCCAATTTAAGAAGAAATAACGAAAGAGAGGGGATGAGGAACAGATTATACAATTCAATGAAATCCAGGACCCCATCACCCCATTCTTCTCTCCAACTGATTAAAAGGGTCCAAGATAAGCGGAACTACATGAAACGTCCCGGCGCGAGGGAAATCATTTCAAAAGGAGGAAATGCCTAGGTTGTCTTAATTCCCAATTCGCCATTTCATACGAATGTTAAAATATTACAACTTCAAAGCTACAGGCACCAGAGACAATGCAGCCCCAGTGTTTACCTGGAAACATTATCTGCTGACCCCAAGTTAGTCATCTCAAAGGAGCTCTGGATGCCATTTCCAGATGTCGTCCATCAGATTAGAGCAACATGTAAAGCTTTCATGGATCACTAAGCACCATGATGCCAATATCCACTACTGCTGGGGGGTGCTGGAGAACACTGTACCCATGTGGCTGGCGTTTCACCAGGTAGCAAAACACCCCCCCCCCCCCAAAAAAAATTCTGCTGACCACCACAAAATTGCCCGCTTCATGACTGGGTGGGAGTTCAGGCACTGGAATGTCATGGCCAATGGAAATCAATCCAAACTTCAGGGGAATGAAGGGGGGGAAGGGGTAGATGCCTTTGATCTCGCTGAAAACTGATCCCAGACCTTGGAGATACTGTGTCCAAATATCTGAGCCACCGCAAAGGAGAGAGAGAGAGAGAGAGAGAGAGAGAGACACAACAAGCAGAGGAGGTTGAGGAAATGGATCTGGCATGATTGGGATTTTATTGCACACCGAGTGAAAAAAGGCAAAATTTGGGTAAGTTGCAAATGATTCTGCAACACCTCTGCAAAAATCTTTGCATCGGTATTTAAAAAATTCTGCTTTTTGTACCTCCAAAGCGAAGGCTTTAAAATCACAAAGGATTCCCACAGATGTACATTGCTGACCCAATTGCCAACAAACTGCTAAACCACATCTTGTTGTATAACAATGCATGTGCTTAAGTAAAACTGCTTAAAAGGAACAATAACAACGTTAAAGTCAGAACCATTTATCCCAAATGCTTAGATCAACTACAGGTCAACTGCAGCATCATCATCTGTTTGGCGTCCGTCGCCACAGCGGCAAAACCGAACTATAATCGCACGGCCGCAGACTGATAAAGGAGCTGAATTCAGAGCTGTGCAAACAATGGATGAGATGAGCTCAGCGGAGAAAGCCCTGTCTCTCATTGGGCTCACAGGCTGCCTGCAGCGGCCGTCTCTTCCAGGCACCAGTCAACTGCCAAACAGGGAGTCTTAACCACACAAAAACTACCAAACAGGATTAGGGTGGACAGCTGCTAGCGTATCCACCATCTTTTTTTTTTTTTTTTTTTTACCCCCCAACCCAACCCCTCCTTCCATCAGCGGTTGTTTTATATAATAATCGAGATGGCAAACATCTGTAACTTCTATACATTTATGCATAAGTGTGCAAGTCTGTTCAAAATACAATTTTTTAATCTCCAACACTAAAAAGTATAGACAGAACGAGCAGATATGGGTCAGAGCATTAGACACAGACACGCTGCCAATCAGAAACTAACATCAAAACACCGAGCTGCACGCTACGATGAGGGAAGATAAAATAAAGTGAAAAAATGTCAATGTTGGACAGCGAGGGCTCGGGAGCGAACAGCACTGGATAACACTCACCGTTCTGGGAATGGGAGGCGAGATGTTGTTAAGAAAAAAAAAAAAAAAAAAAAATTAATTTACACCAAATCAAGGATTTAATAATATTACACATTTTTCCCAAGCCATATGACTTACCATCGTCCAGATGGTCCCTGTGCTTCTCATGATAAGAGTCTGGTGTTATTTGGGACTGTCTAGCTGCCTGTTCAAAAATGTAGGAGAGAGATATTAACAACTTAATTTCTAACGTGCAATGTTATTGCTTTCGTTTTTCCAGCACTTCTGCTTCCTGAAGAAAAATGTGTTCAATCCTAAAACCAAAGCTGACAAAATAAGGTATGTTATCATCATATTTTTAGCATAAGGCATCCATAAGGAAAAGATAACTTGCATTTTTTACACATTGATTAACTCAGTCATTTTCCCTCTGCTATGGAGACCGACCACAAATGCGGTATCTTGAGGAAAGAAAAAGAAAGGCTTTGCTACTATTCTGGTTCACTCCACATTATGAATCAGAAGTGCCGGGAAATAAACTCCATTTGGAGTTCAGCTCCCTCTGGGTGCCTTCCAGCAGAGTGAGGGATCTGCACTGCTTTCCCAATTAACATTCAGCCCATCAGTTTGTTCTTTCTCATGTCAAGCTGTAACCCTGCATGCTGTTGATGCCAGGAGGAAATATATTTCATTAATAAAGCAAAGCATCTTATTATTCTTTAGTTCAATTTACTTGATGCACATGACCAAGTAGAAATGGAAAAAAGCACACGATCAGAGAAACACAAAAAATAAACTCAAATGAATTTACACCAGCACACAAATCTGACAACTGTTTCACAAATTTCAGATGGATATAGACTTCCATTTTGTTTCATTGAAATAATTGTTTACTTTTCTTTTGTGTGAAATTGAAAATATGTAATTTAGCCTATATAAGAACAGGCAAATTACGTTGTCGCCACCATAAACGGGGTGTGCTGATTTTTAATACATATTAAAAATTAATATCAATAAATACATTTTTAAAAACAAGCATGTTGTAGTTTTGTGGTTCCTTGTAAAAGAAATCACAACAAACCAATCAGAGGCATAATAAACTGTTTCAGAAATATTAAGATATCTGCATATTGCACCCATTATCTGGCAGAATTTAATAAACAATTATTAAAAATCTCAAAAATTACAATAACAACAACAACAAAATGTAACATTATTATAGGGGTAGCAGTATTGCACTATTATTTTTACTTTCTTTTTAATAACTGTTTAACATGAATTGTCGAATAAACTGAATAAATATAATCTTACACAAATTTCAAATAAAAATCCATTTAAAAGCTACTGTTTTGTTTGTGATGATCAGTAAAAAACTAAAATATTGATCAACACTGCCTTCTTTGACAATTAAATAACGACTGTGGGTTTTTTTTTTAAAACAAACAAAAAAATTGTTAACTGGTTGAATAAACAAAAATCCTGAACAAATAAAAATATAAAAAGCTATCATGATTTCTGTGATGATTAAAGCAAATACTGATCATCGTGGCCCTTTTAGTCCTTTTTTCTCGCTTAAATAAGGACTGTGGGTTAAAATGAGTTTGTTGACTTTAACACGTGTAGCTCTGCCATTTAAACCACACACACTCACACACTCTCAGAACTGAGGTTAAAATATCAACACGACTCTTCATTCTTAAAACAAATCACAACTTCCCAACAACTGGACACATGAAGTTTGACGGAGATGGTGCAGGACCTTCAACCTGCGTTTGAGGCGTACTCACGTCGTGATTGTTACTGATGGGACTGATTTCTGTCTCGTTGACCAGAGATGACTTGATCTCCGCTAAGTCTCCCTCCTCCTCGGAGTGGCTGATCTCCGCGAAGATCTGCTCCTTGTGCGGGTCTCCCTCGTCTTTGAACGGGATCATTTCATCGGTGGCGCAGAGCTCCGGATCCCCGCCGCCTCCTCCACCTGACAACTGCGGCATTTCTCGGGTGATTGAAAGTCCTCCTCACCCTACAAACGCCCGGAAAGCGAAGGCGTTAGACAGAAACCCCCGTATAATTTCAGCTGGCGCACTCCAAACGCGCGTGCGAGTGTTTGGTCTGCGGCAACACTCGAGAATCCAGAGGGGAACGCAATGTAGCGACGCGGGGTGTTTTAAAAGTTAAAGTACGACTCCTGTGGTGTTCTTAAAAGCAAAAGTTAGAAGTGTAAGTTGAACGGAGGATAGTTCTGACTGTTCAAAAAACCCGACTCAAAAAAAAAAAAAAAGTGCTGGAGTTCAGATGCTGTGTGTCATTCCCGTTTGGTTTCTTGGGTAAAAAGGTGTCCCTCTTCAGAAATGCGCTCAGCAGAGACTGAGAGTAATGTTGGGCTGGAGAGAGTGTAGTGCTGTACTCCTCCCCCTGATCTCTGGCTGACTATAGAGATGAAAGGGAAGCCGCCGCTTTGATTGACACCTCACTCACACGCGCGCGCGCACATGCATTGACTGACACTCCTGAGGAAAGTAAAGGGGGATTTTATACATTGCTTCCAACAAATGGACAGAGAGCGCAAAATGTGGAGGTTCACCGATTCATTTTGGGGCTGTTGGAAACGAAAACAGTGTCGTAACACCGACAGTTGAACCAATTAGAAATGAGCTTCAGGAGTGAAATCACTATCATGCATTATCTGTGTAAAATATAGGATTTACGGGACACGTCTGAAGTGATTTGGGAACATATTAATGAATGCTGAATAACAGAACTGGCTTCATCTGAATCAACAGGTGCTTTTGTTAAATTTTACATATAATGTTCAGTCAAGCTTTTCATATTAATGTTTAATTTTTTTTTTGGAAATATCATGACTGACCAGATTCGGGAGGGTTGAAACTGTTCCCAATGTACTTCCAATGGAACCACAAATATTGTACAAAATTGTATAGGCCTCTTATGATTTTAAATATGTTTTATGTATTTAGGCTATATTTTTGTTTGCAAGTTTGCTTCTTTGAATTGAATTGATTAAAATGAAAGGTGGGAATGGTGATGGTGGGTTATAATATAATATAATATAATATATGATTGTTAATAATTATTTTTGAACTACTACATTTGATTACCACTTAAAAATGGTATTTCTATTAGTGTTACCAGTACTAAATAGTGTAAATTAACAGTAGAAAAATAGCTGACAAATATTACTATATAAAAATTTGAGGCACAATTTTTAAACGATCATAACAAATAATCATTTGAATAAAAAACAGAAATGAAAAACAACAACAACAACAAAAAAAGACTAATATTAAAATGCCAATGTGAACAGAAAAAACCTACTACGAGCTTAATCATTGATCTGCATTACGTTGCAAAGGGTGACATCAAAGATGCAAAATGTAAATGCATGAATCGTATTGAAGATGAGATTCCGTTTGAAAAGATCTAGGAAGTTGTTTTCATCTTAGTCATCTTATTAGTCCATTTTTCATGCATATTACTCGATTTAATGAATACTTGATGTTGACCTGAATGCTTCTTTTGTTCTCAAGGTAATCTAAATTTAAATGTTTAATGTAATTAAGCTTATTTATAAAACATACACTGTTTAATCACCCAGTGTTTGATATACCACGTAGTTTGTATATAGCTTATGTAAATTCACTTGATCTTAGAGGTCACATTTAAACTCGAAAATATTTTATATATCCTACATTACGAACTATTTCTACTGAGTAACCTTTAGATAACGTTCAAATAAAAAAATAAAAAAATAAATAAAGTATATTGCCCTGAAATTTGACGAGGCATATTTGTATTAAAATGTCCAATGGTAATGACATACAAATCAATTAGCCAACACAATTTCACCCACAAAGCACTTTTAGAATATCCATATATTTTATCAGCAGTATTTAATTGAAAACATAAAAACACACGTTTTAATTTAACCATTTTAGTCAAATTATCACATTAACTGGATTTTACGAAATTCTTACGAAAAATAAAGCATAAATGTAAGCAGCAACAAAATCTGCTCGCAAGATTCAAATATACAAAACCAGATAAATTAAAGGAGCCCTCCTTCAGTGTATCAGAAAACAAGAAGGGGGAAGAAAAACACTGGGAAGTGTTTCTGCGGCTTGCGTGAGAATAAGTTTGGAGTAGGAGGCAGATCTTTATAAAGCAGGCGGAGGTGGGGTCAGTGGGCGGAGCCGTGGCTGCCTTTGATCTGGCGGCGGCGGCCTCTTTCATCCCCAGCCTTTGTATGACCATATATGGCGTGAGGATGGAGACGGGCCAACATTTCCACGCGCGCCTTCATCCCAGCTGAGAGGGAAAGCGACGGTTCTCTTCCGGGTAAAGGAGACACAGCGAGAAAGATCAAAGGCTTTGGATTTGGAAGCCGAATGTGGATTCAAAAGAGAGAGAGAGAGAGGGAGAGAGAAAGAGAGAGACGGGCCTGGCCACATTCCAGAGTGTAACGGAAAACTGAGCCTTAAACACACACACACTCGCACATTCACTCACTGAGACTGGCTCCTGGGATAACAATCGAACCTTTCAGGTTTAAAATGAAATGTATGCATAGCAGGACAGATGTGTTGTTATTGTAAACCGTGTGGATTTATTTTAATGCATGGTTATTTAAATGTAAGGCTCCATATAAAGTACATCAAGGCATGCCACAGTTCTGAGCCAGCAAGATCAAAACATTTATTATTTGAAAATAACAGATTCCGGACAATTATTGAATGTGTCTGCACTGACAAGATTTTTTTTAATGTGTTTAAATAAATAAATATTGTTTTAGTAGCAGAAAATAAAATGACTAATTCCTTTTTAAAGGTATTGCAAGCTAGAATTAGTACTTGCAAATATACAGATTGATTATAAGCACATACACTGATAAAATGTATACTATGAATGCACTGCTGCTTTGAAATAAAATAAACACATACATACATGCATAACTGTGAACAGAGAATATGAAATAGATCAAGGCTGCCAGAAAGATCAAAACATGCATTTTTGAATTGTGCATATTAAAAAAATCTAATAAAAATATTACAAAAAATTAAAAATAAAATATACCAAAAGCCTTAAAATTAACACAATTTTTTATTTTAAATCCATAAATCATTTATGTATTTAATAGTAAAAATGTGGGCCTAATCAAATGTGGGCATACAGAAACAAAATTATGTAACTCTGTCATCAACACAGGCAAATTACAGACTAGAATCGCACACATACTGATCAAATGTATACCCTGAGTGCATTATAAGTTACTTTAAATAAGTATCTGGCTAATGAATAAATGTTTATGAACAATGATAACAGCAATATTTTAAATGCAAGTTTTAATACAATTTAGTCAAGTGTCTTTGTAGAGGAATCCAGCCCTGTTTCTCTCAAAACAGTATATTACGGCCAGTAATCAGAATAGAAGTCCAATTCACTGTATTTCCTAACATGAGAGTATCTGACCTGATCATAAGGAAAAGAACGTACAACTACCCGCATTTCAGCAAGACTTCAAAGGAAAACGTACACAGCTTATACATCATTTAAGAGCCGAGTATTGCGTCATCGCTGGACATCAGACTGTTAGAAATCATAATTTAACATAAACATCTAAACTATCTACACTGGTCGTTGAAGGCACAGCTCTTGCCTAGTATTTTTCTCTTACAGTAAGTAGGCACAATAATTGCCTTTTTTTTTTCTTCAAAAAAAGAGAAATATCGTGAAAGAGAAGATCATTTGCATTTCTGTCTTAATGAGTTTGCAGAAGTGACCCCTCTGGATCAAACATGAAAAGGAAAGCGTCCTGCTGTGTCCTGACCTGAATTTAGTTGTCTCTCACTCTTCTACTGCATATTGAATGTTATATAACCTTGAAGGACCAGGAATGTATCCATAACACAGCATAATTTATCAGAGCGCTGCTAATCTAGAGGAGAATTAGACTGTTGGCTTCAGAAGGGAAATTCAGAAAAGATTGCCCTCTTGCTGTGACGCTCATGCATGCATTGCTATTGATCAGGAACTGTGGATTAATAATTTGGTTCAACTGTAATCTGAGGATGGGAATGACCTATAAAGTGGAAGGTAAATTCGCTGATTTGCCCTTTAAATGATTAATACTGTTTCAATATGATACTGACTCTAGATGATTAAAAAAAAAGTGCATGAAAATGATACATGCACTTAATCATATTATTAAGTATGTTATCTTAAAATAATTGAATTCTAATATAAAAATGGCATTCACAACCTATTTTACTTTAGTTAACTGATATAGTCTAAAGTAATTCCATTTATATCCCATGTGGAAAAAATGCAAGGTGGAATGTGTTTTCATTCATCAGAAATGGACTCAAAAATTAAAAAATCATGAAAAATCTGCAGACTGTTTCTCCCTTGGCAACCTTAATTGTATATCATATAAAAAAAGGAAATATTTTTTTGCAAACAAACATTTAAATCACAGATATTTAATTGATATTTACACAGATATTTACGCTCATGATAGTCGATACTGAAAGGCCAGGAACTGACAGTGTTCTTTGGTGTGTTATCAGCCACTTTGCCTTATCATGATTTCATCTGTGGCTCAGATGATTGAAAAATAAAATGTTTGTGAATCTGAGTGCTCTTATGACATGATAGCAGGATGCAAGCCAAGGACTTCAAGGGCGCCACCACGCAGGTATTATTGATATTCTTGCGTCAGTGGCTGAATAACGTGCACCGATGAATCATTGATAATAAAACCAAGAACATGTATTAAAGAAATAGTTCACTTAAAAATGAAAATCTGCAAAAATTTACTAACCCTCATGCCACCCAAGATGTAGACGAGTTTATTTCTTCATCAGAACAGATTTGGAAAAATTTAGCATTACATTACTTGCTCAACAATGGATCCATTGTAGTGAATGGGTGCGGTCAGAATGAGAGTCCAAACAGCTGATAAAAACATCACAATAATCCACAAGTAATCCACATGACTCCAGTTCGTCAGTTAACATCTCATGAAGTGAAAATCTGCATGTTTGTAAGAGACAAATCCATCAAAACGTTTTAAACTTGAAACCGCTGCTACCTGTTATGATACTCTATACATAATGTTGCTTTGAATCAGAAGAGAAAAATGCACATATCAAGCACAGTTTACAAGCAAAAACAGCTTTTACCAAATATGTCGGTGGATTTTGATGTAAGAGGACAAAGGGAGATGGACTTTTTCAAAAGAGGAAGCGTTATTACTGATTATTTTGGCCAGAAGTGATAGTTTAAAGTTAAAACACCTGATGGATTTGTTTCTTAAAAACACAGTTTTTCACTTCACGAGATGTTAATTGATAGACTGTATTGGTGTGGATTATTGTAATGTTTTTATCAGCTGTTTGGACTCCCATTCTGACGGCACCCATTCACTGCAGAGGATCTCTTGATGAGTAAGTGATGTAATGCTACATTTCTCCAAATCTGTTCTGATGAAGAAACAAACTCATCTACATCTTGGATGGCCTGAGGGTGAGCAAATATTAATTTTGGGGTGAATTATTCCTTTAAGTACCTGTTTCTGGTCTTATGTTGAATGAAAAAAGTGCATTTTGAAATGTTGATTTTAAAAAGATTTAAAATAAATGCAATTAGCTTAATACGGAACCATGATTTTAAGAATGACAGAGACAATTACAGTACAATACAGAGGAAACCTCACCCTCTGCTCTCCATGATAAAGCTGGCAGATGATCCAGTGGTTCTTCCACCTGCTTCAGTTCTGACAACCCCCCGAATCGAAAATTATAGCTGTGAAGCTCCCAGTCACCGCCTAATAAACGACAGGAAACAAACATCACATTAAGATGAAAAGAGCATACAATTAAAGTTGAGAGGGGGAAAAGAAAGCCATTTATCAGGCAAAAGAAGCAGAGTGAGTGGGTGAGGTCTCTCCTGAGGCGTAGAGGATGATTTTTGCTACTCTTTATTGGTGGGAACACAGTGATGTGTTCAGAGTGAAGGGAAAGTGTCTGGAGGAAGGAGTTGAGCGTTCAGCCCCACTTCTGTCCTAAGATCTGATTTATAACACGTATGAAGCAGACATACTGTTATTAAAATAAAATCATATTCTGGATGAAGCTGGGGAGGGGAAAAGGCCCAACAGGGGAAATTTGTTATGCTGGGTTATTGAGTTTGGAGCCTTCTGCACCTACACAAATTCACTCTTGCCAAGCGTAATACACTAAAGCTTGTCAAAACGCATAATAAAAATTAAGAGACTTACAAACAATACATCCATAACAGTGGAGGTATACGTAAAATATCTCTCACAGTGTGTGCATGTTTATAAGGCATATTGAATGTCAGGTTGGGGCAAGTTGTCACAGTTTTTAAATATAATTTAATGCTTATAATGAAATAATTTATGCTGGAGTATATATATATATATATCATGTTTTTATACATTTTACTGTTTTTGTGTTTATATACAGCAAGAATGGATTAAATTTATCAGACATGAAAATAAAGACATTTTCAATGTTACAAAACATTTTTTATTTCAAATAAATGCCATTGTTTTGAACCTTCTATTCATCAAAGCATCTAAAAAAAGTATCATGGTGTCCACAAAAATATTAATGCTTCTTGAGGAGCAAATCATCATGTTAGAATGATTTCTGAAGGATCATGTGACACTGGAGTAATGATGAGGAAAATTAAGCTTTTTATCACAGGAATAAATTACATTTTAAAATATATTCAAATAAAAACCAATTATTTTAAATTGTAATAATATTTCACAATATGACTTTTGATTTAAAAAAATGCATGCTTCAGTGAACATAAGACACTTCTTTCATAAACAATGAAACAATCTTACCGACCCCAAATTTTGAAAGGTATATTGCAGAATAAATGTTGTCTGAATGCTGTTAGAATGTGAACTTGTTGCTTACGAGTCAAACTATTTAATATTTTGGGAGACGACACGTTGAGGCAACCCTTGTGCAATTTCCACAGCTTGTGTTTGGCTTCAGAGAGGAAGTCCACCGGCAGCCCAGAATGCCGGATCTGTCTTTTCATCCTGCTGCGTTACTGAAGAACACATTGAGCTTGCGTCAGGGCCTGCTGGGAAGGTGTCAAAGGTCATGGCCGCCCTACTGTGCGGTCACAGTTCCCCAGTCCCATCTGTAATCAAACACACACACACACACACACACACACACACACACACATCTCTCAGACAGGTCATCTCCACAGCCAGATCAAACAAGAACCGTCACTGTCAATATCTCATCACATTTATAATGAGCAGGAAACCATAAACAGACACATCAGCACTCAATACTACTGTAAATCGCATGCTCACAAAAGCAAACATTAAAGGGATAGTTCACCCAAAAATGAAAATTCAGTCATTTATTACTCAGTCTCATGTCGTTCCAAACCTGTAAGACCTTCGTTTATCTTCAGAACACAAATGAAGATACTTTTGATGAAATCTGAGAGATTTCTGACCCTCCATAGACAGCAACACAACTGACATGTTCAAGGTCCAGAAAGGTAGTAAGGACGTAATTAAAATAGTCCATGTGACATCAATGGTTCAACCTTAATTTTATGAAGCTACGAGGATATTTTTTGTGCACAAAGAAAACAAAAATAACAATTTCTTCTGTTCCGTGTCAGTCTTCGACACGGTGTCAGAAAGCTCTCGGATTTCATCAAAAATATCTTAATTTGTGATCTGAAGATAAACAAAGGTCTTATGGGTTTGAAACGAATTTTCATTTTTGCGTGAACTATCCCTTTAATATTAATGTGATTAAAAGGATAGTTCACCCATAAATTAAAATTCTGTCATTTTTTATTTCAAACCTACATGACTTTCTTTAATCTGCAGAACATAAATGAAAAACAATGGGTTTCAGCGTTGAGATCCTAAAGATCCTATTGACTTTCATTGTATGGAAACAAAATCCTGACTATTCTAGCAGTAGTGTAAAGCAAAATAACAATTCCATTCTTCATATTTCCAAAAAAAAAAAAAAGAACTTCTTAATTTTATAATTTTATTTTCATATAAATATTCAAAGTCCTTATTTCTATAATCAAACATTTGGCTACATGAGACTAACCCTTTGTCCAAGAGGGGTTTCCCAGACACACTCAGTCATTTTTGATCTGATTTACGTAGGCGACTTGATTGAGTGCTTTTTGGGTTAAAAGACCCTGTTCAAACAACTCTGAGACGACATGGGCAGGAGTAAAAAAAATAAAATAAAATGTCTGGTGTAAAAGATACTCATAAAACACCTCAATCCAAAACTCTTAGAGTCATAAGAGATATATAGTAATATAAAGGTGCTCTGTTCATTGTTTGCAATAAGTAAAAGGGTTACTCACCTTTGTCTATTTATTATCTAGTTCTCAACCAGCAAATCTATGTTTTTTAAATCAAAACTTATATTCAGCAAGAATGCATTAAATTGATCAAATTAACAGTAAAGACATTTATAATGGTACAAAAGATTTCTATTTCAAATAGATGCTGTTCTTTTAAACTTATTTTTTCAAGGATTCTTTAAAAAATGTTTACGGTTTCCACAAAAATATTAAGCAGCACAACACTTTTCAACACTGATAATAATAAGAATATAATTTCTGAAGCATCATGTGATACTGAAGACCGGAGTAATGATGCTGAAAATTCAGCTTTGCATCTCAGAAATAAATTGACATTTGACAATATATTCAAATAGAAAACAGTTATTTTAAATTGTAATAATATTTCACAATATTACTGTATATTTGCTCAAATAAATGCAGCCTTGCCGAGCATAAGAGACTTCCTTAAAAATATTTAAAAATCCCACTGACCTCAAATATTTGAATGGTAGTGTATCTAATAAAAGTTTATTTTTTTTTCCTTGATACTGATATATAGTTAACCATGTTTTACTTCAGTTATTTTTAAAACATATAATTCCACATTTCTGAAGAGCAAAGATGCCAAATACTGGACTAATGATCAAACCCCTTGACCTCAGTATGTATCAGAAGCTACAAATGTTTCTTAAAACCGAATGTACTATGCTGTGCCAAATTACCATTTTTCATAACTGTAAAATTATAATCTCCTTTGTCATGGTAAAATTCTGTGCAATTCTACAGTCTAATGTTTGACCCCACCCTCCAATCCCCCGGCCCCACCTCTATAGATTAGGCCCCTCCCCTTACACTCCCTGTCTAGTCATTACTTACCTAACCATCTGTCTGTTTAATCCCTATCATCAGTGGCCAAGGGAATACAGAAATCAAAGGGTCCTTTCATGATTTCACACAACACCACAGCATCGGCTGAGCAGGGTTCTGTAAATATTTGCTGCCTTTCATTTGACGATGAATCGTTTCTTCAACAAGAGGATTCGTGGGTAAACAGGGAGCATTTCTGGAGGACCCCGTGGCCCCGACGAGTTTGTTTACAGTGTTTCTGCTAGCGTGCATGCACTCCAATGTCCTTCCTGTTTCCCATGGGCCTCTGCTCTATCTCATCGTTCGGCCTTCCTCTTTCTCTATCTCCTCCTCATCAAGCGATCGTCCTTCCTCCCATCCCGTCTCAGCACCTCTCGCATCTCCCAAGTGCTGTGTCCTTGCTTTGATTTCTCGCCTCACTGCCATAAACATTCCTCCCCAGTGGTCTCCTTCAATTTCTTCATCTTTTGAGCATTTAGTAAACGGCATGACTTTGATAAAGTGTGTCTGGAGAGAACTGATTCAACCGCAGACAGTGCTGTGTTGGAAAATATTTGCACCCTTACAAACACGCAAACATTTGGTTTATCCCAAGATACTGATTTAGAATTGGTGTTTGTTGACGATGTTCACCCGACATGGAAGCATCATATGTTGTGCCCGTAAGAAACACCCAGATATGAAATAAACAGATATTTCTTTTCTATCTCCCTTTATTACTGTATTTTTTATAAAACTGATACACACACACACACACACTGCCGATCAGATTTTAAATGTTTTTAAAGAAGTTTCTGATGATCATCAAGGCTGCATTTATTTGATCAAAAATACAGAAAAACAGTAATACTGTGAAATATCATTGCAATTTAAAATAACGGTTTTCTATTTTAATATGTTTTAAAATGTAATTTTTTCATGTGATGCAAAGCTGAATTTTCAACATCATTACTCCAGTCTTCAGTGTCACATGATCCTTCATTCTAATATGCTTATTAATTATCAACGTTGGAAAGAGTTGTGCTGCTTAATATTTTTTGGAACCTGTGTTTTCAGGATCCTTTGATGAATAAAAAGTTTTAAAAAAGGATTTTTTTTTTTAAATAGAAACCTTTTGTAAAAATATACACTACTGTCCAAAAGTTTGGGGTCAGTAATTTTTTTCTTTCTTCTTTTCAAATAAATTAATACTGTATTTTTTTCAGCAAGGATGTGTTAAATTGAAAAAAGTGACATATTGCAAAGACTTACACTGTTAGCAAAAAATTCAATTTTTAACAAATGCTGTTCTTTTATATATATTATATATTATATTATATAATGTATTACATTTATACTATATAATTTTACTGAATAAATAACATTTACAATAAATAAATAAATACATAAACTAGAAATCTAGAAAAGATCATTATGGTCTAAAATCTGTCTGCATAATTCATAATTCAATATAATGACTCATCATGGTTCACACATTTAACTTAAAGTTATAATCTTAAGATTTAAATGAATAATGGGAGGCAGACAAATTAAGGTCAAAATGAAAGCTAATATTTAGCTATATTTGGCTGTTTAAAATGTGATGTTGATTTACCTGAATTCTGATTCAAAATCTAAACTGAAGTGGATCTTCAGGGCCCCATTGCTAACAGGCCACTGGAGAAACTAATCGACCCATCGGAGGAGCTTCTGTACCCCTGTGCACATCAGACTCCATCACCATCTGACACAGGATCATCGGCCCTGATACGCTGGGCCCCTGAGGGGATCGTGGCGAGCTGGTGGATTGGATCCCAGGGGTGATCAAAATGAAGCCCTAATCCAACCTCATCCACACACAGCCCAATTTTGCTGGCTGTTCAGCTCCACTGTGCTGTTTGTTGAAATGGACCACAGCTCGCCTTCTTTCCGCTATGTCATCTATGACAGAGAAAAAAAAAATGCCAGATCACAATTTTGGCTTTAGTTTAAAGAGCTGGGTGTCAAGACAAAAGAAAACTGACTGTAATGAAAAGTATAATGCACATTCGTTTGCACATTATGATCTATTGATTTAAGTTTATTATCTTCACCTAATAAACAAGCAAAGGTTATTGAAACTAAAACAGTAGAGCATGATGTTAATAATCCCAATGTTATGGGTTCGACTCCCAGGGAAAGTGGGAAAATGTGTCATTTGAATGCAATGTAAGTCACTTTGAGGGAAAAAAGGATAAATGTAAATGTTTACATAACCTCAAAGAGATAGATAACCCAAAAATGAAATTTCTGTCATCATTTACTTACCCTCAGGTTGTTCTAAACCTGTATGAATTAATTTCTTCTGTTGAGCACAAAAGAAGACATTTTGAAGAATGCTGGTAACCAAACAGTGGACATTAGCTATGGACTTCCATAGTATGAAAATAATATGGCTACCATCAAGGGTTTGGTTACCAACATTCTTCAAAATATCTCTTTTTTATCTTCAGCAGCTGAAAGAAACTCATACAGGTTTGGAACAACTTTAGGATGAGTAAAGGATGACAGAAATGTCTTTTTTGGGTGAACTGTTCCTTTAAATCATTGGTCTCAAACTCACTTCCTGGAGGGCCACAGCTCTGCACAGTTTAGCTCCAACCCTAATCAAACACACCTGATCCAGCTAATCAAGGTCTTGAGGATTACTAGAAACTTCCAAGCAGGTGTGATTTGGAGCTGGTTGGAGCTAAACTCTGC
>JAFVLL020027591.1:0-14757 GCA_021397915.2 Tor tambroides
TAACATTAAGATTTGTACTCATAGAAATTACTAAAGTAGTCAAACCTGTTCATTAGAAGGGGGCGAACCAATACTTTTGGCAATATAGTGTATATATATAGAGAGAGAGCGAGAGAGAGAGAATATGCAATTATGCAAAATATATTTATTTGCAAAATAAATACAATTATATATGCAATTAGGAAAGGTTGCAAGCCAAATTCAACCCCATGCCACACGTACAAATACCTTACAGTTGTCTCATTGTGCCGAAGCATGTGCACTAATTTATTTCTGTTGCACAATAAGTCAAAGGAGAACACATCATATTGTTGTTTCAATTACACTCAGAATTTCATTTGCATACATGAATACTCAAAAAGAAACAATTCAAGGCCAATGAATTATGTTCCCAAATGTACCTCTCCAAAGGCAGAAGAAAATGATGCCAGATTTCATTTCTGTTGGGAGGTCTGGATTAGCCGAGGCTTAAACAAAGTCCTCTGTAAATGAACTGTGTTGTTTTGCATCAGGTCGGGCCTTTTTCTCAAGAAACGCTCTACATAACAATGAAGACTTGCTCGCCCCCGTCCATCTTCACAAGCCAAACCAAACACTCCGAAAGACATATAAAGCCCAGCACGTTCAACGTAAGCCAGTGAAGATTTACCTCAGGAGTCACGCCGACTGACAACGAGACTTTCAGGGGCGTTTATGGGATAAAGGACTGAATTTGTGCTGAGTCCCCATTAATTATGAAACACAATGCAACACTATTGTGCTTGCTGAAACTGATGACGATTGTGCTTTTTTAGGTTTGTTCCATTCCTCGGGGAGAAAGAACAGTCATAAGATGTGGACTGCAACGCTGCAGAAGTCATGCTTTCGGCCGCTAAAAGTCAGATTCAGGAGATCTGCTAATGATTAAAGTGTTGCTGTAAGTACATATGCCAACAATCATTTGTTCAAATTTTTGCTTATATGTTAGGCTTAAAATATACTATGAATGCTAACTTTTCTAGCTACACAAGCTCAGTTTCAGTAGGGCTGCACAAAATCTAAATGTAATTATTATTATTATTATTATAATAAGGTGTTTATCATGTGTTGCGTTTCCGGAAACATAAAACACCTTATTATTATTGTAATGAGAGGCGATTATCAAGAAAAGAGAAAATTTCAGGTCTCCCTACAGTTTTCTGAAAAATGTTTAATGGTTAAATGTAAATTAAGCGATTAAGACAACCATAAATATGAATATTGTAAACCTTACTGATGTATAATCATACATTTTTTGCAAAATTGTGCAACTGCTGCAAAGCAAACCTGTTTTTTCTTTGCAAATCACAAAAAAATAAAATTAAATAAAATATGGGATAAAATAATCGCAATTTCATTATTTTTAGTATAATTAATATAAAATAATTAATTAATTACTTGTTAATAGCGATTAACAGCATTTAATAATAAGTATAATATAATAATATTAATTAGATTTCTTTATTTTGTCAATTTTATTAAAAAATAAAACTGTTACTAAAATATTTATATTTAATATCATTAACAAATAATTAAATTTAAAAAATGAATAACTTTATTATTATTATTTAAAATAAATTATGTATATTTATTTTATGTATATTTTACATTAATACATTTTTGTTTTATATTAATATTTAATATGAATTGTTTTTTTCTTAAATCATTGTTTTTCATAAATCATTCAGCCCTTAACAGGAGTATGCAACTTGCATTCTCAGTGTCCGAAAATAGCGAGCATTAGCATTAGTATGTCGTCTTCTACAGTCAGTTTATCTTTTAGGCAACTATTATCAGGGCAGAGAAAACACTTGAAGACAATATTGCGAAGAAAATTAGCTAACGTTAATGCTGAAAGCAGGCTAATTCAACTCTGGCTCAATTTAGTCAACAAAGAAAAAAAATCTAGCCGAACGTTGGTGGACAACTAAAAAAATAAATAAATTGGTGCAGAAACAATTTTCACTCACAAATTGCTAGTAAATTTCGCAATTAGTTACAAAGAAACTACAAACAACGCACTGAACTGAAGTAGAAAAACTGAAATATTTTTGCTTGTAAAACAATTCCAATAATCTTTGGTTTATTTACAACTTTGAAAAATTACTATTTACACTGTAGTCAACCATCACAATCCATCCAGAACACACTATATATACTCAACAAAACCAAACACTGGCGATGTTTATGTTTGCGCACTTGGTAGAGTATTCGTATAGTTTCTGGCTATATTTATTCTGGTAATTGGACATGAGACCCCCTACAGGATGAGATTTCAGCGCTTCAGCGAGCACATGATCATTTATTTTCTGAATTTTCACTAGTGTGTGCATGTGTTTGGGAGAGAGTGAAGTCCTTGGTGGGAGGAGAAAGCCTGCAGAGAATAACCAGAGCAAAACCATGGAGTCAAACCTAATTATTACAGCACACACACACACACACACACACACACACACACTTCTCTGGAGACCAGTGCTCACAGGAAGCCAGAATCCCACCCCTACACATTCATCATTTAACATGATCATGGAGCAATGGAATCATGTTTTACATTACACACCAAATGTGGCCTGAAATTAAATAAAACCTGAAGTGCAGGATGTCTGTGTGTATTTTCTGGCGCATGTCTGTTTGGGTACTGGGGTGGTGCCGTTTTCACTTCAGAGGTCTTGCATCACTCAACCATGCAGACGTTTCTCACCATTTCATGATGCAACCACTATTTGTGATAGGAAAATATCAGGTGATATAGTAAAAAAAACAAAAACTTTTTTTATTAAAACAAAGTTCATTTGTATTTTTTAAGATGTAGTTTTAGAGTGTCTTTTGGTATATTAGGTTGAGAAAAATCTAAGTGTTATTTTGAATATATAATTAATATATTATTGTAATATTTTATATTTATAGAAAATATTACTATATTAATTATTTATATTTAATATAACTGTTTTACCGAATAATTGTTGAATAATTTAGTAATAATGAATTGAAAATTATTATTATTATTATTTTATAGTATTTCATATTTTTACAGTAACATATATTGATAAAATATACTGATACTGATATTTTAACAATAACATTAGCAATGAAGTATTTATATTTAATATAAATAACTTGGAAAATAATTCTATGAAATACAAATAATTTAGTAATAATTACAATCAATTATTTGTAATATTTAAAATATATACTGATATTATATTTGAACAATAAAATTGATACTTGATAATAAATGGATAATTATTTCCATTTAGCATAATGTACATAAAATAACTATATTAAATAAGTATAATAATAAATTATTTACAATATTTTAATATTCTACATTAACATTTTTTTCCATCTTGAAATTATTTAACAATGAATATTGATATTTTAGTTGAATGAATTTGTCAGTAAATTATTTATGTGTAATGTTATTAACAAAATTGTATTAAATATAAAAACTTCAGTTATAATTTATTAAATATTTAGTTAATATATTGTACACACACACGCACACACACACTTCAGTTATTATTTATTTTATATTTTGTATTAATATTTTTATATTAATATTTAATAATTATTAAATGATATATACAATTATTATAAACTATAATAAAAATATATTATTAATGACTAAATTTTTAATATAATTATTTACCACAAAATAAGAATAATAATTTAGTAGAAATGTAATTTTTATGTCTAATATATATATATATATATTTTATTTATTAAATATTAATTATGCAGATGCAGATTATCTGTGAGAGGAAATTATCTTAACTAATAGCCACAATGACGCACAAAAAAGGATAAAATGATAAGATTCATCAAAATCATGCAGCAACAGGTAATGAATTGGCCATCTGCACTTCTAGATATCAGCCGTTGAGAAATCCACAACAGTCGAGCACAAATCTGGACATTTAAACTCTGCAGGGTGTATCAGGGCGCCCCTGATGAGAAAGTCAAAAATAAATTCAGTTTATCAGTCGAGCATTAATGAAACTCAAGTTGACACTTCAATCTCTCAGTCATTCGGATAGAACCAAACGCCCGATTGGCTAAATTCCAGAGCACCGACAGCCAATCAGATCCCTCGTCTCAGATATCAGACAGCCTGCGTCTCAAATGCATGTATTGTACAATGCCTCTGCATTCAGTCAAAGTCTTTCTCAGATGCCAATACATGCCTTCTGGCTAGAAAACGGATGGAAGCGCAAAGGACAAGGACGAGATTTTTCGATTAAACGAAAATCATTCCGAAATCGACTAAGTTGAGCACTCCGAGGAATTTCTTCATCTCTGACTTTCAGAGTTGGTTTGCTGTGACTTTATGTATGAAACACTTCATTAAATGAGCCTTAAACACGTGCTTGTTCTGGTCAGACATTCATTCAACAGCAAAAGCTTTCATTAACTAAATAAAGTATTATCAAAGCCCAAAAATAACATTACATTTTTTTTTTTCTCCTTACAAAAGTGTGAAAGAACTAATGTATTTGATTACGACAGAGTCTTCTAAATTAGGTTTAAGGGGAAATCTCTCAAAACCTAACCACAAATTCATATTGACATTTTTTAAAATAATAAAAAAAATATTTAATATAATTAAAATAACGTATTCACATATAAAATAATTGCAATAAATAATAAATATAAACATTTAGATTGCTATTTATGGTATTTATTTATATATTTTACATTAATATTAAATAATACAAATATTACACAATTATTTTTAATAATAATAATAATAACGTTTTTAATATACTTATTTTATTTATTATATAATTCAGGTGAATATAATTAACATGTAAAATAATGATAATATATATAATTATACAAATCATATTTATATTAATATATTTGTATATTTCCTATTAATATTTAATAATAAATATTACTTAATTACTTTATTTATAACTATTTACCAAATAAAACATTTTAGCATTTTTTATTTTTATATTTAATATACTTAGTTTATATATTAAATAACTGCGATAAAGATACAGACTGTTTGTGATATTAAACTAGAGTAACCACAAAAAGACAATAAGAAAAGCATAAATTATAAGATTCAAAAGCACATAAATAAGTGGGTAGTACTCAATGAAAACATTTTTTTAAAAACAGGATTAAGCGCAAATTTCTCAAAACTTGTCCAGAACATCTCAACTGACAGAACGCAAAGCTACAAGAAATTATATTTTGCATACAAAAAAATAAAAACAATAAAATGACTTGGGAAGGGTCATGCATTCGCCTGGACGACGGCTCTGTTTACAGCAACAGGAAGTGGCCAAACTATGAGAGGAAGTGCTGTGGAGAGACTGAGAGAGTAAAGGAGAAACGGTGAGAGAGGAAAAGAGAAAAAGAAAGAGAGGAAATGCTTTGCTGATGAGTAGCTCGCGTCCCTCCCGTCTCCTCCTCCTGCTGTTCGGTGGAGCTCAAGCCCTCCAGCTGGAAATCGGCTGCCACAGACTGGAATTTAATATCATTCCTCAGCTGATAGAACATAAACAGCACAAGAATCTCACTCATAACCCTGAGCTTCCTCTGGGCCAAATACAGGAAGCAAAAACATTCAAAAATGCAGACAAACTACAGATGGCAAGCACATGTCAGTCAGCTGAAGCAGTGATTGAGGTGAATCTATGGTGAAGATGCTCCTGTTTTACATGTACAAACACATAACAACAAATCTGTCACATTTCATCCCAAACAATTTAAATGTATATCACTCTTTTAACTTTTAACTTTTTAAAATTATATATATTAGTATTTAATAGTGCTGGGCAACGATTAATCACATCCAAAATAAAAGTTTTAGTGTACATAATATGTGTGTGCACTGTGTATATTTATTATGTATATATAAATAAACATGCATGTAAATATTTAAGAAAAATATTTTATGTTTATATATTAAATATATTTGTATAATATAAATTACATTAACATAAATTTATACAAGTAAATATTTTCAAAAAATATACTGTATGTGTGTGTGTTTATATATACATAATAAATATACACAGCACACACACATAAATTATATAAACAAAAACTTTTATTTTGGATGTGACTAATCGCAATTAATCGTTGCCCAGCACTAGTATTCAATATATAACTTTTTAACCTAACAAAATTAGATCTATTTTTTGGATTATCTTTGCACTATTTTAATGACAGTTGTGCATGTTTTCCACAAATGCTAAAAATAAAATAATATAAAATTAAATAAAATAAAATAAAATTAAATTCTGTTCAAGTGCAGGTTGCCATGAGATTATTATAAATTTATAGAATTAAATATTGTATGCATTATATCATTTTTAACTTTCACATTGTAAAAAGTTCACAGACCTGTAGTTGAAAACCTAAGAAAATATAATTAATATATACCTATACATACATATATAATATGTATATATGTATATATATATATATATATATATATTCATGTTAGTTAATACATTAACTAGTGCTAACAAATGACACATTGTAAATTTGAACTTAAATCAATATTCAAAAATGTCATGAAAAGTTCACAGACCCCTGGTTGAAGGCCTAAGGATTGAAATAATATCTATAAAATATCTATCATTTTTTAACTTCTTTATTGTACATTATTTGATAATCAGCACAAATTATACATATACAACACAATACATATTTCACAATTTAAAATCACAGTTTAACCTGAAATAAATTAATATTAGCAAATATCATGAAAAAATTCACAAACAGTTGGTTGAAAACCTAGGATTTTAAATATTTTACCCAAAATTATGATGAGAATTTTAGCGGAAGGCGTGTTTAATTGTCTTGAAAATAAATAAATAAA
This sequence comes from Tor tambroides, assembly GCA_021397915.2. Lineage (NCBI taxonomy): Eukaryota > Metazoa > Chordata > Actinopteri > Cypriniformes > Cyprinidae > Tor > Tor tambroides. Next base: position 6,860 of record JAFVLL020027591.1, read on the forward strand.
TAAATAAATAAATAAATAATTATTTTTTCCAGCTAAATCTAATTTATTTAATTTGATATTAGGAAAAAAAAAAAAAACCTGTTCTCGACTCGTTTCATGCTTCTACTTGAACTAAAATGAACCAAGATGGGTAGTTTATATATAAACACATGCGGCCGATGAATCATCAGGAATCAGAGGGTTAAACAACAGGCTTAAATTCGAGCCCCAGACTGTTGAGCGTCTCATGTTTGAGTCCTGAAAACAAACCGCCCAGGTCTTGGTCATGATCCTAGCTAAAGACACCCACTGATACCATCAACAATACACTCCCTCATCCCGACGCACAGAAAAAGCAAAAGAGAGTATATAATTCTAGGTTCTTCGGAGTAATACTTACCCTTAGCTAAACTGAAACTAGCGGCTTTCTTTAAATATAGTATCATAACGCAAACCGTCTATAACAGTCATTCATATTGGAAGAGCTACAGGAATGGAAAGGCCACTTGGATGCGAGCTGAACTAGATCAGGCCTGCTTGCCTCAGGATAAATGCTGTAAAAGCCACAATTTACTTACAATGTAATCTCTCCTGATGGCCAACTCTGAAACATTAAATCCTCGTAAAACGATCTGCCATTTTATGCCCTGGCTTTTTTTTTTTTTACACAGTCGGCTGCCATCTGACTGGAGGGGGATTTTAACACTGCTGTTCTAAGCTGGACTTACATGGCTTTATGTACAGTGGACAAGACACAAATAAAAGAGAGAGTGTTTTTTTTTGCTTATGGGCACTTCTGTGAAGACAGTGTTTGGGCTTCATGGACAGCTGTTCAGCTGTGTGGACAACATGCTGTAGTTTATTCTATTCCCTTTGGTAGTTTTACAATTTGGACAATTTTTGACAAATGTGTCTCACAAGACAGCATTTGAGACATGTTGTCTTTTTAGTTATTTTGTTGTGATTTTACAGTTGTGTATATGTTTTTTCATTACTTTTAACACGTTTAGTGGTGATTCTTAAATTAGTGGTGATTCTTAAATATATCGCGTTTTCTTCGTCCAATTCAGATGGACGATTTTGGACAAAGCGCATTGTTTTCTCTTTCTGAACAACACTAGCCAGAATGTGGGACATCATTTATTTTAGTTATGTTATTATTTTTATTTTTTTTAGTTTTGGTATTAACGTGCTATGCTAAAGGTTATGTTAAAGTACTTTGGTAATTTTACGATATGGACAATTTTGGACAATGCGTCTCACAAGACAGCATCTGAGACATGTTGTCGTTTATTGTAGTTATTTTATTGTGGTTTTACAGTTTGTGTATATATTTTTTTATTTACTTCTAAAATTTTTTAGTGGCGATTCTTAAATTAGCATGACTTAAAGGTTGTTATTTAATTTATCACTTTTTTGCTGTCCATTTCAGATGGACGATTTTGCACTTTTTTGCTTCTGAATAACACGAGACAGAATGTGTCACAATTTAGTTTAAATGTTATGTATTTTTTTAGTTTTGGTATTAACGTGCTGTGCTAAAGGTTATGTTAAAGGTTATCATTAAATGTATTGCTTTTCAAAAAATGGAGACTACACCTGTATACATTTCAGACTGGTGATTTTGGACAATGTGTCTTGCATTTATTATTATTTATTTTTTGTGGGTTTACAAATTTTGATATATACTTTTTACTTCACTTTTGGTATTTTAAGTGGTAATTAAATTTGTGAAAGGTTGTGTTAAAGGTTGTCGTTAAATATATTGCTTTTAGAACGTACACTGTAGTCGTACACATTCAGTCGGACAATTTTGGACAATGCGTCTTGCAGGGTTTTTTTTCTGAACAACACAAAAAACAATCAGTGAAATCTCATTAATTTTGGTTATTTTATGTATACTGTAGCCATACACATTTCAGACAGAAACTTTTGGATTTTGGAGTTGCCTTTTTGTTTTTTTCATAATGAAACATAGAATTTTAGATTTTGTGTGTTTTACACTTTTTCTTTACTTTTTTTAGTTAAATTTGCATGCTGTGCTACAAATTGAGCTAAGGATGAATCTTTACAACTATCACTTTTAAAGAATGAATACTACAGCTTTACAAACTTTAGATGGATCATTTTACACTTTTATGTACCTTTTTAGTTAAATTAGCATGCTGTGCTAAAAATTAAGCTAAGGATGCTTCTTTAAAACTATCACATCTAAAGAATGGACACTACAGCTTTACACACTTTAGATGTATTATTTTGAATGTTGCGTAACGTGACTTACTTTTTTATTTATTTATTTTTTTTGTTAACGATGTGTCAAGTTAAAACAGTACAACTCATTTTTGAAAGCAAGAACTCTTCTCACGCAAACAATCTTTAAGAAATATGTCTAATCGGGATCAGGTGACTGAACAATGCAAATATACACAGCTTCCTTAAGACCGATTAGTATTCATTGGTCAATTACGAGAGAAACTAATTTCGACTCAGTTCGTAAAAAACATACATATTTACATTACGTTTGAAACATACATATTTACATTACGCTTACAATGTTTTCTAAACATAACTAGATAAACCTCTTATTATGAGATACCAACATTATCACACTCCATCCTGTTATCCTTGTGTGTATCATACAAAAGCTATTACATTGTTGTAACATTGTTATAAACTTACACTGTTATGAATTAGCACATACAAGGTTAGTAAGTTTATTACAATTAGACTAGTCTCATGTTAACATGTATAACTGTTAAATTCTCAAGGCTATTCTTGACATATTGTAGCAAAGCTTTGTAAGAAACTCCATTGTAAGATTGTTACTCTACAAGTATATTTTGTTTGTTTTCACAAACCAAAGAGCAAGTCCAAATCAAATAAGAAAATTTATTCTTCGGTTATCGACAGCCGATTGTCAACACAGTTAACTTGTATTGGATCTGGAACTGTTGTGACTTAACTTTTCAAGATTTTGAGATGTTTTCTCACTCAACAAATATTGTTTCACTACAAACAAGCTTATGAAAAGAAGATACACACAAACGCACACACACACACACACACACACACACACACACACACACATAACCATACCAATCTAAAGTAGCAGCAGCCATTTGTTCTGCAAGCCATGAATATTTAATACACCACGTAACTTGAAAATAAATTGTTAATATAAGAGGGGGAGCTGAGGTCTTGTAGAAAAACGAGGCTGAGTTATGCCACAGGTCAGTCCTGTTCCATTCAAAGTCTGAAAGGAATGTGGGAAGGGGAGGGAGGAAAAGGAGAGGGGATAGACGGCTGGGAATGGGAGCCGAGAGGGAGGGGGAATGTATAGGATGTCCTCACCATTAGAAATGACCACCGGGGTGGTCGTGACTATCAAACACTGATAACCACGGTAACAAATAACCAACTGTCAAGCAAGAACAAGTTGTTCCTAATGACACTGTACCACGGTAACCATAGTTTTAATAGATTAGTAACTAAAATGAACTATTGTAACCAAATTTACCACATAAAAATGAGTAGAAACAGTTTGCACTAAGAAACAGCTAGCAAATTTGACAAACAATTACAAAGAAACAGCAAGTAACACGGAATTCAATGTATAGTTTTAGGAATAGTGAAATAGTATTTTTTTGTAAAAAAAAAAAATGTACTACTACAATCTTTGTTTTAATCACATCTTTGAGAAATCATATTTACAGTAGGCTACATATTAATAATTTTTCAGTAGTAGCAACTGCAGTTATTATGGTAGGCTATCTTGGCATAAACATCATGTATATTTATAATGGTTTTTGGCAACTTAAAATAGGCTACAACGTAAATTTTCAAACAATACATCTATTTTATGTAGTGTTTATAAGGGAAATTCTGGGAATGTCCAATTCAGTTCTAAGTATTATGAGTTCATTCAATCAATAAATATTGTTTTAGTTCTAAAACCATTTATACTATTTTTTTATGTATATATAATTCATGTCGCTTTAAGAATCTGCCCATTAAAGTTTATGCATTTAAAATCTGAATACACCTGATATATATTCAACTTCAGGTTTGTAAAAGCAGCTAAAATGTTCCAAGAAACGCATGTTCAACAAAACACTGAGCGCTGAGACAGTAACACAAACATTTCGGAGCTTTCAAAATATAATCCGAATCAATTCAAAAGCAGCCAAGAGGATTAACAGGCACAAAAGCGCAACGATGGCATAGACTCACCTCTGCGTTCCTGTTATGTTTATCCAAAGCAGCGCGCAGTTGTAGTGTTGAGTTGGTCACTTCACTTTGTGCTCCTTTGTGGCTCTTGGGCAAACGCGTCTCGCATCGCATCTGGGCGGGGCCGGAGTGCCGGTGATGTCACGGAGAGGGGCGGGGATTCGGAGACGACTGGGCGGAGACTGGAATCCGGTGGTTCGCCATCTGTCACCGCGGGCCCTCAAGGAAAATCACTTTTCCCCTGGCGTCTAGAGTTTGCCTGATCAATTATTAATTTCACTGAGTGATGATGCGGATGATATTCATTCTGTCCCCTACATCAAGCTTTCCATCACTTTCATACTTTTACTCCTAAGAACAGACTGAAAATATGATAGGCTACATCATTTCTAATATAATGTAATATTACATAGAAAACATATTAATAACTCATTTTAGTTAGTCTGGATTTTTTTTTTTATTAAATGGAATTAACAAATCTAATCTCTTCAATGATTAACATGTTTCAATTTCAAAATTAAAATTATATTTATTTTGTGAGGCATACAGTCAAAATGTCAAGGTGGTATAATGATACAGACATTGTAAGAAATAAAAGTGCCTTAAAATCTTTAAAATATTGACTAAATAAAGGCTGAAATCTTTGAAAAATGTTTAGTTTGGCATGTTTTCTAACAAAGAATCAGAAAAGGCAAAGCAGGTTAAAGCATTATAAATATGTCTCTTTTTTTCTTATAAATTAAAGTAAGTGATAGTGGTCAAAGGTTTACCTGTTAGCATTGCGCACTTCTAGTGATGTGCCAGCCAAGCAAGTGCCAATGATGAATAGAAATGCTAACAAATAGCTCCTTACAGGTGGTATAGACTCTATCCAAAATTACATACTTCCCCTATATAGTAGGCAAAAAAATAGTATCTGAACATTAGTATGTCCGAATTTACAATATTCATAAAAATTAGGCAAAATTTATTAAGATGACTGAGAAAATTCTTAAGTACACATCCAATGGACAATTTACTATCCCATGAGGCCACCGGAGAGGATTTGCAAAGCAGTGAAGTGATGCAAATGATGCTGGTACAGTAGGTCACATCATGGCAGTGTCAACATGTAGTAAGTCCGAATTACATTCATACACACATTACAGAACGTACATTTTTAATGCTTGCGAAGTAATTGACTGTTCACAAAGAGCTTGATTGACAGGTGATCTGACCAATCATGACGCTGAATCCACTATCTTGCTGACAAACATATTAGAGAGAAGAATAGTTTAACTTCGGTGGACTTAAACTTGAACAATGTTGCATATTGATGTCTTTCCAAGGCTGAAATAAAATATGTTCTTATGTTCATTCATGTTTATTTCATGCAAGTTAATATGAAAAGACGAATAGTTTACGTGTCACTTGAACAGGCATTACAGGGATCTGTCACGACACATTAAAGAGCCACAAAACGGTATTTATTGTTTGAATTTCTTAAAAAATGAAGTAACCTGCTCTGTCTTGTCTGTCGGCATGTCGTCAGTTTCCTCTTTGCTCCACGATGTATTTTTTACTGCATGAGAAAATGATGTGTTGCTTGAGAGCGGCATGGCTTGTCGGACATAGCAACAGTAACTAAGAAGAGCGGATTTTTGCAAAGAATCAATTACTTATCCAAAAGAAGTAACTACTCAGAGAGTACGTGATTTCAGATGCAGCCATGGAGTTTATTGGGTATAACCAACGTGAAGTCAGCCATTTTGTTGTCATGTGACTATGAACAGGACGTTATCTCACAAAATGCTTGCATCCTAACACGCATAGTAGGCAATAAACAGTAGCTATGTAACGCTGCATTCACCCATATCGTAATTACTGTAATTTCGAAATGACAACACGTGACATTCTACTTGGAGCTGTTCACACCCTTGGACTCGGACACAGAACTATCGTACTATCAAAGCCGAAACATAGCGTGTAATGAATCTGAGGTGGTCAGGTGGTACAAGTCATAGCTCTCAGAAAACTCCCAGTTCACAAGTTGTAATTACAAGTTCTAAGAGGACGTGAATGCTTTTTACAAGTTGGTAATTACGGTAATTACGATATGGGGTGAAAGCACCTTAAGTTGAAAGTTAAATAAAACCGTAGGCAAAAAGTACCCAGATAACCAACTTATAAAAGCACTGGAATGTGCGAGGCTTCCAGTGTCATTGTCATTAACAGTTTAATATGCTGATTTATATGGTAAACTGGTAGTTACTATCACATTAATTTTGTCATAATCATAAACACGCTGGCTTGTAGCAGAAATAGTTTTACTGTTTATGGCACCTTGTTTTTCTTCTAATTATTTACTTATAGCGGCTAATCGGAAGTCTCGCACATTCAAAGAAAATAACTTCTGCATTGAAAAATAAGGTGGATAGGCCAAGAAAATCAAGGTGTTATACAGTTTAGTCCTACTGGTAGATGTTTATCAAATCTGACAGCAAAAGCATATTTCTGAGTTTAGTTATAAACCATGAACTATCTATTTACAGTATCTACCGATTAATATTTATGTGTGTGTGTGCGAGTTAAAAACCAACCAAGGAAAAAAGAGCAACATAGAAAAAAGCCTTCAGCTTGGAGTTTGAAGTTCCAGAAAGCTACAAAACCTTATATGTATCCTCAAAAATGCGTGGGGGTCTGTGGGGTGACGCTCAAGGGGCCGGTGGAATAATTTGATAGCAGTCTCGGGGAGGGAGCGAGAGCCGCTGCTATCTTTGAGACTGCAACAAAGAGACTCCTCTTCACCGCGAGCATCATGCCCTGCGTTCTCCGGGGGTGGTGAGGGCTTGTTGTCTGTTTTGTGAGAGGGAGAAAAAAATGCATTAAAAGGCAAAAACGGAGCGAGAAAGAGATGAAAAAACATATGAAAAGCCGCATGATATATGCTTTCACAGTGCATGGACCAAAAAACCCCACCTTTGTCTGGCATAGAAGCAGCAAATAAACGAAATAAAATCATTAGACATTGAAGTTCTTTGTTCAGACGAGTTGAGTTGCGCGTTGATTTGACAGACACCCGTCGTTACGCTTGAAGAGATACTACACAGTTCATTAGTCTCCTTGACATCATGTCAAAGTTTGAGGAAAGGAGTTCGCCCTCAGAGGGCTGTGTTTGAAAGGAAATAAAACCAAAAACAAACGTGCAAAAATACACTATCATTCGGGTTTAAAGGCTGTGCGGAATTAGCATACAGCCATGCAAGCAGAAAGCTCATTATTTGGGAAGTTATCCTGTGCGCGTCCTTTTGTTGACATTTGTACGGGCTCCGCAAAGGCCTGTTTACACTTAGGCTACTCTGTATTTTAGCCTGAGGTACACACGGATGAAATGAAAAATATGGCATGCCAAATATGTTTGTATAATACCTTCCACATAAGCTTTATGTCAACTCCATAACGCAGACGCAGAATAAATATAGCTATAACAGTATGAATGGTTGTGTCTTATTCAGTATTTAGAGAAGTACTCGCATGTAAATTACCAAAACTGGTCATTTACATGCGAGTACCTCAAGTGCCTTAATGATTTAATAGAGCATCTTTTAGAGGATTTTTACCATAGTACATGTCTAAAACCACACAGTTTATGTATATATATATATATATATATATATATATATATATATATATAAAAAAGTCAGTATTTTTTA
>JAFVLL020027592.1:0-12730 GCA_021397915.2 Tor tambroides
GGCCGTCTGGCCCTGGTGACAGATGCTGACAGGTAAGGACATGTCGCTGTCAAACCTGCCTGATTTATGGGTGTCTGTTGGATGTCAAATTGAACTATTTCTCTTGGTGTATGTAGTCTTCAGTTCTTCTTTTTATTCTTTGTAGAAGATGTGCGTGTACTGTGTTTTACTTGAAAAAGGGCAAGCAAAAGAAAACGACAGGGTTTGGCAGATGTGGAGAAAATCCCAGAATCCCTGTTTCACACTGTGAACTGAAATGACCAGCATCAATGGACATCATTTCATCCAATCAATAAAGTCCTCTCATAGAGTACCACCTATAGTGGCCAGCAGTGGCCAATAATGGGTTCAAACCTGATGTTTGAGTAGAATCACTGAGATTCACCATTACTTTCTGCTAACCACAGGTCTTAAGAACACACATGAGTCAACAGAAGGACCACCACCTCTGGTTACTGATGAAATAGTCTTTCTGTGTCTCATGGGATGAAATGTAGGTCTGTTTTTGAGATATGGTAGGCTTACCAAAAAAGTAACCTCCTTGGTTTTCAGACCCATGCCCATTGCTCTTTCTATTTATGCCAAATAAAGACAAGTACAGCTCATCAGCAACTCAAATTATAGGCAAATTTTGCAGTCTTGATGGTCTAAATAAATGGCAAAAGTTGAGAAAATGACCACAGTTTGGTAAACGTAAGAATTGTTGTCCAAGAACTAAACTTCTTTAATCAAACTTGCAGATTTATAAGGATTTCCTAGTTATTAGGGCTGCAACAAACAGTTATTTGAATAATCGATTCATCTAACGATTATTAGAGCGATTAATCGACCAATCGTCAATTATTTCACTGATTAATCAGCGAGACTTTGATTATTCTGCTTTTGCAATTATTTAAAATATTGAGTTATACACATTCTAACAAATAAATAAAGGTAATCACTTCAGCTTTTGAAAATCATCTTATGTAATTACAATTATTATATACAAATAAATATATTTGGCACAAAAATGAGATGACCGACAGAAAAACTCTCTCGTTTACCATTTAATTAGCTATATGAAAAAGTAACTGAATGATATGTTATTCTGCCTAACATCTCCTTTTGTAAGTCATATGGATAAGAAACAAAATAAAGGATAACATTTTTTTTTCTCTCTCTTAAAATACCTTATAGATTTATGATAATCAAAACAGTCCTGAGCTAGATCAAGCTTTGATCTCTGCAAACTATCACTTTAACTAAATTTTTTTTTCTCCAATAATAAAAAGATTTTATCATTAGCTAGCTCCACACTGGAGAGCTGCTTTATAACAGAAAATCAAGTTGTAATTCTAACTAAAAGCAGCACTGACTCAGCACTGGTTTTTCATGTTTATTACTGCAAAGCTGCTTGATTTACGACTACTCGACGGAAAAAATATTTGTCGATGATGTCGACCTATCGTTCCAGCCCTACTAGTTATAGCGCCCCCTATGGATGGAATTGGATGAAAATTGGTGCGTGTCCTCAAATGATCCTGATGCTCATATGTACCAAGTTTCATTAAGTTTGAGCATTGCTTTCAGAAGTTACGTCCTTTAGTAGAAACAGGCTCTGGCCAAACATTTAATTGACTCATGTGTGTGCTGAATGAGTGAATTAATCACAATCCTCTAAATGATGTTCTTTCAGGAGCGTCTCTTGATGACGCTAGTAGTTTTGGATTGTTATAAATCAGGTTCTGCCTCATAGAAATATTCTTCCTCCATCTGTACACCCCACGTGTGCTTTTCGCCCAGTCTCACAGCTTGAATAACCAGGTGCAACTAAACGCACCCAAAAACCTTCATGTTCCGCTGACATTTCTTTGGCAGGGAAGGAAGTGAATTAAAAACCACTCACACAAGCCATCTGCTTCATGAGACAGTGTGTTTCATTATCGCTGAGCATATTTGCTGTGTTTCTGCTGCCGTCGGTGCACATCACCACTGTGTTTCTATTTTCACTCTGCTCTTCCTCCTCTTGCTTTTCTTTGTTTAGTGCTTTTTTTTCCCCCTTTCCTCACTGGTGCAGAATGGAGCCAGAATTGTTCCCACATATCATTTTCCATTGAATCGATCATGTATTATTTGCTGCTTATTAAGGTTGCTGGAAATAGACAGAGCTGCTGGCATTGTCTTTTTTTTAACTTGATTACATAAGTGCCACATATATATGTATTTTAAAGACTGAGCATGTATGAGCTGCAGTTTAATCTGGTGATCACTAACCAGTAACCTACCCTGGTACTACGTAAATTTTTTGGGGCATTACGTGAGAGGTACCATTGTTGTATCAATTGATTTCTTGTTAAAAGTCTGTTTGATGCTTTGCTTCTTCCTGTAGTAGAATGGAAACAGGAAATAAAGCTTTGATGAGCTTCCTACTGGATTCGTAGGGTAATTTGCTTGTCCTTTCACTGTGTACGTTTGTCCATCCTCTCACTCAATCTCTCATTTCCGTCATCTATGACCAAAGGCAATTTAAAAATGCCTTTGACTTTTGTATATTGATGTGGTTTGTAGATTAAAGTGTTTCTGGACCACTGCGTGCTGCTGACTGCGTGCTCCATCTGTAATTACTGCGACACACTCCAGAGGAAATAACCGTCAAATCGCTGATTCTGTGTTTCCCACATAGACTGTACATTAAACATAAGACTGCAGTTTACGTTCTTGTGACTGTACGGTTCATAACGAAGATTTACAAGCCAATGCTGAAGTGCAAGCACAGCTGTAATGTGGTGTAATTGAGCTGCTTTAGCTGTTGGAATTAAATGAGCATCCTAGACTCATTGAAACATCACAGAAATGTGGAGCATGTGCATTGCAACTTTCGACTGTGCACACTAGGATTGGGTCATTACTATATTTTGGGATTGGACTGCACTAGCACCTAATGTTATTTCATATTTTGTTTTGTTTTTCTTTAATATATTTTTAATTTTCATATTTTGTATAATTTAATTTTTATATTTTACATTATGGATTTGTGTATTTTCTCTTTTATTTTAAATCTTATTTAATGTTATTTGTGTTTTTTAATTTTTCATATTTAATTTTGTATTTTATATTTTATTTTATTTTTATTTTTTATACTACATTTTTATTTTTATTTTTAAATCTTATTTTATTGTTATTTTATTGTTTTTTTGTATTTTATTTTATTTGATATTATATATTGTATTTTCCTTTTAGTTATTTTTATATTTTTAAATTGTTATATCTTATTTGAAATGTTATTTTATTTGTTTTAATTTTATATTTTGTATTTTGTTATTTTATATAGAGAGATTTTTATTTTATTCCTTTACAATAAATTATTGTAATTGAACATGTTGTCATCTTTAAAGTATATTGGGAGATACTGATATGTTCTCAGATATATCATGTATCCCAACACCGATCTGTTTCCACAGCTGAAGCTCTGACAGCTGCAGTCTTGAGAGATTTATTGAATGAATTCAGGCTTATTTTTTCCTTCCCCTTTTGTTTTTTTCCTTTCCTTCCCAAGACAGAAGAGAAGATTCAGCGGTCTGGAGGAGCGGGAGTAGTATGTTCAGTTATTGTTCCTCCACTTTATTCTGCTGAAGAACTAACCGCTCACTTCTTCTGATAAACTAGTGTGTGTGTTTGTAATGGTTTGTAATTGTGGGGGTTCCTCACCTTTGACCTTTTTCTAACACAAGATGTTGCTTTAAAGGTCTGTGTGTGATTGCTGTGTTTTCTCTCACTGCTCACCACATATTAATTTTTTCTGGTGTGTGTGTGATGTTTGACTCATGCGTGTAAATTTGGCTTTCTGAAGGGCCTCTAACACATGAGTGTAAATAACCGCCTGCCCTTCATGTCTCTTTTTGTGCCGTGTGTTATTTGACTACAGTAGGAGGAAGGAACAGAGTAACTATGAGCCTGTACGCAGGTAAAAGAGCTTTAGCGTGTCTTTCTGACCCCAAAAGTGGATCCAAACCAGACCCCCTCAGTATTGTGAGTTGTCCTGCCCTTGTGAATGTGTATCATCTCATGTAGTGACTTGATCTCATGTAGGTGGATATGATCTCCTCAACAGAGCCGCCGAGGTCATTTTAGCTGTAGATCACGGTGTCCTTGTTCTCCCAGTTTTGCCCTAATGGTCTGAAACAACAAATAATTCAATTTCAAGTGGATCTCACCAAAAAAATGAAAATTCTGTTATAATTTTATTCACCCTCATGATGTTTCAAAGTAGGGACGAGTCACAAATGGTGACTTTTAGTCAACCAACAAATGAGTTATCAGGTTGCTAAATTTATCTATTTAATTTTTTTTCTTAGTGTAAGAATTTATATAATAAACAGGAAATATATAAGAAATTATATAAAAATATAATATTACTATAGCATATTGTACAGTCATATAATATAAAATAATATCATATTTTAAGTTGCATCTTTAAATTAAAACTGTTACTACGATCAAAATCAGCCTAATTGTACAGAATGTCCTTAACACAGATTAGTTAACTTTCCATTGAATGATTTTATTTTATTTTATTTTTTTACACTACGTTTGGATCATTAGCAAATGTTTGCATTGATACAGTGTCTAAAATGATATTATGTCTAAAATATGTATTTTTTATTTTTATGCTTTAATATTTTATACTGTTATTATTTTTTATATTTTTGGTTTAATTTTTAGTATTGTTTTATTTTAACATTTTTTATTTTGTTTTAAAATTTAAATTTTTATTTAATTTCTTTACAGTTATGTCATCTTTAAAATATTTTGAGAGATACTGGTATGTTCACAGATTTATTTATTTATTTATTTTATTTATTTCATTTATTTGCTGCCAAAAAAAATATAAAGCATAATTTCTTTGAAGCACTCCAGACTTGGAAAATAAAAGTTATTCAATGACTTCTGTGCTATGAGTTTTTTTCACTTTCTTTGTATGGAAATGAGCATGAACATACTGCTAAACATCTGCTTTTGTGCTCATGTTGGTTTGGTTTTTGGAGTAACGTGAGAGTGAATAAATCATGACAGAATTTCATTTTTGGGTGAACTATCCCTTTACATACAGTATAAAGCGTTTCGTTTAGCTTTAGCTCTAAACCAGCTAAGTCCATTCATGGCATCAGCAGAGTTTTTTGCCACATAAACACTGCTGTCTTATTGATTTGATTTGATTGACAGGTGATGTTGACGAATGAAAACTAGTGTAGAAATAGAGCTTGGATTCAGTTCAGTGCTGAGATCAGGAAACGCTCAATTCAGGGTTTTATTTTTACTAATTTGTTAAATGTTCATTCTGACCTGGTTACCTTTTGAACCGCTGCATTTGAGCCGCAGCAGTGCACATGTTTCTGATGCCGATTCCTGCATCCCTCACGGATCCTCCTTCTGCTGTTAGTCTAATGAGTCTGTCAGTCATCCAGACCTGCAGCAGAGAAACCATGGTAATAAAGTTGTGTGACAAGATGTGTCAGAGCTGTTCTGGAATCGTTTCTAACAAAGAAAAAGAGGATCCGGCCCTTTAAAACTGCTGGTTTTAAACTAGGAACTAGTAACGTCGGAGATAATGTAAAAGTACAGCTTTTAAAAAAGCTTAGTATGAAAACATTCATCAAAGCTAGTGAGCAATGCTTTAAAACGCATAAATAAATGACTTTAGGTGCTAAAATGTGTTCGTAAACGAGTAATCAGGTTAATGAGTTTATCTATATACGAATTTGTATTTTTAAAAAATCAGGGAATATGTGAGATTTTATAATATTTTAAGCTGAATCTTTAATTGCTGTTTAAAGCGCCAAATCAGAAAGTCAAAATCAGCCCAACTGTACACTTTAACTTTAACTTTATTTACATAAAATGAAAATAAGTGTTTTTATTTTATTTTATTTCAAACGCATAAATAAATGACTTCAGTTGCTAAAATATGTTAAAAATGAGTAATCAGGTTAATGAGTATATTTTATTTTTGTCTTGATGTGTATATAAGAATTTATGTAAAAAATGTTATTTAAATGTTCTTGAATTAGCCTTATTCTATTGAACTTTCTTAAAATGGATAAACTTCATGTAATGAAAGTGAAGTTATTTTATTTGATCTTTTATTTTTTATTCATTTATTTATTTTTTTACATTTTTATTTTAAAGTGCATAAATAAATGACTTTGGTTGCTAAACTGTGTTAGTAAAGAGTAATCAGATTAATAAGCTTATTTTATTTTTGTCTTATAAGAATTTATATATATATATCAGCCTAGTTGTGCCAGATTTTCTTATTTTATTTTTCTTTTTTCTTTTAGTTTTATTACATTTTTAGTTTTGAAGCGCATAAATGACTTTGGATTTAAATGTTTAAGATGTTTGTAGCTTCTAAACACTCAAAACTCTGAGTCTGAGGAGGCTGGAAAGACATGAGCATCTTCCTGTCAAGATGATTTAGATCTGTGTAGATTTAGTCTTGTGCTGCTGTGATTAGGCTTCATCTCAACTTTGGATTAATGTCTTTCAGCGCAGGGAAATGTGAATTACAGATCTATTCTGTGTTCCTCAAGCACGTAAATACTTAATATCTCATCTACCCAGAGATGAGACTGACCTACATTTGCCTGAGTGGACCTGAAAATTCAGATGTTGACTGTCCAGCTCTGCTTGGCCTTCAGAATAACTAAAGACATCCACTTAAACTCTTCAGAAGACCTGAGCCAGTGTTTCTTACTTTATTCTTTCTCTTTTCCCTCCTGCTTTCTGTCTCTTGTTTGTGTTTGTGTACAGTGTGGCTTCAGCTCTTCATTCTGAAACGCCGGACCGTTATGAACGCCTCACCTCCGTCTCCAGCTCAGTGGATTTTGAACAGCGAGATAATGTAAGACACCTGTCAATCACTCTGTTAGCCCTGCCCCCTCCCATCTCCATCCACACATCCATAAATTAATACATTTATTGAGCAAGGATGCATTAAATTGATCAAAAGTGACAGCAAAGACATTTATAATGTTATAAATGATTTCTATTTCTATTGAGCTTTCTATTCATCAAAAAATCCTGAAAAATAAAATGTATCAAGGTTTCCACAAAAGTATTCAGCAGCACAACTTTTTTCAACATTGATAATAATCAGAAATGTTTCTTGAGCAGCAAATCAGCATATTAGAGTGATATCTGAAGGATCATGTGACACTGAGGACTGAAGAAACGAAAGAAGAAAGAAATTACTTTTTAAAATATATTGAAATAGAAATCAATTTTTTTAACTGTAAATATCTCATAATTTTCTTATTAATTTTCTTCTGCTTGATGAGCAGAAGAAACCTCTTTCATAAAAAAAAATCTTACCGAACACAGATGTTGGAACAATAGTGGATATATAATTTATTTTCAGTAAGAGTTGGTGATTTGACTTTGACTTTGGATCAAACTCAGTGTCTTTATTACTCATTTCCCAAAGCGCGTCTCCCAGCCCCTCTCACTCACTGTGGACTCCATTGATTTTTCCATGCATCACTGACCTCACGTCAACGTTATATATGCTCGGAAAGAACCAGCAGCCTTTATAGAGGGCGAGAACTTCCTCCCTCCATCATTTCACTTTAAATCACAGTCATGATGAACCAGCATTTCTGTTCTCATTTCGAAACGGCGCCCTTGAAAATCCCTAGAAGCTTTCAGGAGAGAAACTGACTCAACAAAACCCCCAAATAAACTCCCTCAAACTGAAACCTCAGGATCCCTTGAAGTGATTTAGAGTAGTGGTTAACCAAAATAGATTTTTGAAATGGCCGATATAAAGCATATATATGTGTATATATATATATATATATATATATATATATATATATATGATATTTCATTTATAGATGGTAAAAACACGAACATAACAATCACTGAAATTAAATTTTGCATTATATCCAACTATAATACTGTATATTAAAATGTATTAAATTAAAAAGT
The DNA here is from genome assembly GCA_021397915.2 of Tor tambroides. NCBI lineage: Eukaryota > Metazoa > Chordata > Actinopteri > Cypriniformes > Cyprinidae > Tor > Tor tambroides. The sequence goes on from JAFVLL020027592.1 coordinate 7,966, forward strand.
AATGATTAAACAAAAAATTAAATATATATTTTTAATGAACCAGTTCAAATTATTTTTTTTAATCAAATTCACTCATTTGTTTTACATTTCAGTGTAATATGGCATGGCAAATTGAAAGTCATCATTTGCCAGCTTCGGCCCGTGGGCCTTGGTTTGGTCATCTCTGCTGTAAAATAAACAGATTTATTAAGATGGCAACTTCTTCTTTCTGTAATCCTAATATATTTTTTACAAATAAATTGTTTAAAAAAATGAATAGAAAGGAATATCAAGTCACCTTTATTTATTTAGTGCCTTATAAAATACAGATTTTGTCAAAGCAGCTTTGCAGAGTTAAACAGGAAAAGAGTGTCAATAATGCAAGAGAACAATAGTAAACAGACAATTTTTCAGTTAAAGTCAGTTCATCGTTGATTCAGTGACGTCATCGTCCAGCTCAGTTCAGTTCTCTTGTGAGCTCTATGCGCTCAGGTGCTGGTGTTCTCAGCACCTTCAAAATAAAAGTCCCAGTTCAAACACGTTGCCAAATATGAACTGATTGGCCAGTGCAGATAGTTGAAAAATGTCATATATCGGTTGGTATATCTGTTAGTATATCGGGCAGTGCAATATCGACACATCGGTCAAACAGAAAAACTGATTGGCCAATGCTGATAGTTGAAAAAAGCTAAATATCGGCCGATTTATCGGTCTTGGCATAATCCGGCACATTGCCCAAACGGGAAAAACTGATTGGCTGCTGTGATAGCTTAAAAAAATGCCAAATATCGGCTGATATATCAGCCTTGGCATAATACAACACATTGCCCAAACGGGAAAAACTGATTGGCTGGTGCAATAATAAAAAAAGCCAAATATCGGCCGATATATCGGGCTTTTGGTGTAATCCGACACATCGCCCAAAAGGGAGAAACTGATTGACTGCTATGATAGTTTAAAAAATGCCAAATATCAGCCGATATAGCAGTCTAGGCGTAATCCGACACATCGCCCAAACAGGAAAAAGTTTTTACAAAATTTGCTAAATATCGACTGACCACTAACTCACTAAATGTGTGATTTAGCCTTGCTCACAGATGAAATATGAGAGAAACCCGTGCAGGACGAGATTATCTCAGGAAAATTTATCAGGTGACATCACCCACCAAAATCGGCCCTTGAGATGCCATCTTAAGCCTGTTTTCCAGCCTCTTAAGAGATCAGTGCAGGACTTCAGCATCTCCTGTCTGTCTTCACCTGTGTTCACCTCTAATCCTGCCAGAGAGATCAGCCATCATCCTCATATACTCTCACCGAGAGCCTTTTATGGGCCTGACCAGACGTGTTGAAGCCATAAAACCCCCAAGAAGTATTAATAAATGCAGTAATAGTCTGTTTGTGTGTGTGTGTGTCTATGCTCATCACACATTGATAGTTTGATATGCTTTCATTGCAGGGCTTCTGTTCCTGGTTGACGGCCATATTCAGAATAAAGTAAGTGGCTCTTTGGCTCTAATGTTAGGTTGTTAATATCAATAGCACAGCACAACAGAACACAAAGTGGCTGTGCTAGACCTGTACTGCATGATCTAAACAAGAGAGTTTGCCAAACTATTTTTGTCACCTGAGCCCTTTTGACCTAAAAGTACCCCTAAAAGTTTAAGTTAAGATTTCAGTAATTTCACAACACATTTGCATGTTCACCGTTCTCTAACATTGGTCATGTGACATACAGGTAAACAGAATATTTCATCTTTTATTTAATAGGGGTTTTATTTTGATTGTTTTCATTTTAATTGTATATTTTTATGATTTAATTTGTTTTTAGAAAGTTTTATTTAGATATTTACATTAAATGATTTTTTTTCAATTGTGTATTTTTATTAATTTTATAATATTTTATTTTAAAATTATCTATTTTGATTTTACAATTTTATGATTTTTTTTACTTAAGCAAATGTATATTTTTTTTATTTAATTAATGTTTTTTTATTTTGATGTTTTAAAATTTTAATTGTACTTTTTATAATTTTATCATAAATACATTTTTATCAAGCATTTTATATTTATTATTATTTTAAATAATTAATTTTAATATTTTATGGTTTAATTCATGTATTCATATAGTATGTTTTATATTTTAAAATTATTTTTCTTAATTGTATGTCTTTATGGTTTTATTAATTTTGTAGTGTTTTATTTTAAAATTATATATTTTAATTGTACAGTTAACTTGTGTCAAGCATTTTATTTAAATTATATTTATCAGTTATTTTTAAATGTATTTTTGTTGAACATCTTATGATTTTATTCAGTTTCAGTAAGCATTTGATTTTGCTGAAATGTATTTATTTTATTTTGACTTTTTTGTTATTTGTTTAATTATTTTAATTATTAAATTTATTTTAATTGTACATTTTTATGATTTTAATTGATTAGCTTTTCTTCTTCTCACAAACTTTCTACAGTTCTCTTAGAAACCTCACAGCTCCATACTATATGTACTATATATTTTATAAAGTATACTATGTACCCTATACTTGTACTATGTACTACATAATCTGCACTCTGCCGTCCATACTATGTACTTACAATTCCATACTAGTAGTCCATACTCTGTAATCAAGCATTTTCTCTCTAACGCGAGTCTGGTTTCCCGCAGGGATGAGGAGATCCGGGAGAAGTGCGGTGAAGATGCAGTTCATTACCTGTCGTTCCAGAGGCACATCATCGGTCTGCTGGTTGTGGTGGGCGTGCTGTCAGTGGGCATCGTTCTGCCGGTCAACTTCTCAGGCAACCTGCTGGGTGAGTCCTGGACTGGAGAGGTCAGCGGTCAGCTGTGTGATGGTTGATAGAAAGTATTAAATTCACTTAAAAGTAGATATTTCACTTGAAAGTAGTGATGCATGATATATCGATGACCAATTTATTCAACACTGATTATTCATTTTGGCTCGTTTTAATCAGTATGGTCTGTTCTATGTAAATATATGCCGTTTTCTGTTCTTTTTACTTATTTTTGTAAAGTAAACAAACAAATGACTTTAATATTTTTATATTTTTTATATTGTTTTTATTTTATAGTTTTATGATTTTATTAATTTATGAAATGTTTTATATTGAGGTTATAAAATTATTTATTTTAATCATATTCTTTATGTTTTTAGCAAGCATTTTGGTTTATTTTAAAATAATTTATTTTAACTGACTTTATATTCATTTCTATAGTGTTTTGTTTTGTTTTTATTTTTCCTAATTGTACATTTTTGTGATTGTATTAATTTTGTAGTTTTTCATTTTGATTATTTTAAAATTATTTATTGTCATTTTACATTTTTATGATTTTATTCATTTTAAGTGTATTATTTTAAAAATATATTTTTCATGATTTTATTAGTTAAGTGTATTATTTCAAAATGATCTATTTTAATTAACATTGTTAACAGTGTTTTATTGTAATTTGTTATTAATTTAACATTTGTTTTCGTTGTACACCTAATGATTTAATTTATTTATTTTTTTATTTAACATTTTTATGATTTTAATTAGCTTTTAATTAGCATTTATTTATTTAAGATTTTGTCTGAAGGTTCGATAAATGGTTCCACAAAGACATTATATATATATATATATATATAAATGCGTCTGTATTGAACTTGTGGGCTGTTTACATGTTCACACATTCAATCATCAGTTACTGTATTGGCCACAAAGAGCTAGTGATTATTGCTGATGTTTATCAGCCGAAGGTAAAGTTAAAAGATATACGACTCCCATTATGGTCCGGTTATAGGACTCTCCATCATTAGACGCTGTCCCGTCTCTCTGGCCTCTCGCGTGGCACGCTGTAGATTATCATCAGAGAGGGTTAATCCACGGCGCTCCGCTCCAGTAATGAGATTGAGCTTCTATCTGCTCACGGGGTAATTGGATACCTGGTGCAGGGAAAGAGGACGGAGAGAGCGGCCCAAAGACACAAAAACTAATGGGAAGAGGTCAAACAGATGAGAGGACGCTTTGCGCGAGTCCTTAGAGACTGGAACAATGTGGACCGAGAGTTTGATCAGAAACAGGCTTGATGCAAATGTTTGGCCAATTAAGCGACCAATAACAGTTTATGTTGTTTTACGAGCCATTTAGGGAAAAGTGACAATAGAAATTGTTCACTTCTCAGTTTGCAACAACATTGCATCGAAAGATGAAATTTCATATCTATATATCTTACGTATGTTTCAGACCTTAGATGGAAGGAAAGTCCATCTGTATGGACCAGTGTTACTTTACTGTCAATGATATACTATTATAGTAATATTTTGAATTAGTTTCTATTTTTTTATTTTTTAAGTAATTTTATTTACCATTTTTTATTTATTTTTTATCATCTGTATAGCTTTTATTTATTTAGTCATAGTTTATTTAGCTTTATCAATTTTGTTTAGTATTTCATTATTTATTTAGTGTTTTAATTGAGTTTTCTCACTGTCCCTATATCTTCTCATTTGCTTTATTTAAAAAAGCAATTTTTTCTGTTCCTTAGACATTATTCACTCTCTCTTTATTTTTCTGTTTAAGTCTGTAATTTGATTCTGTTGACTCAAGTCCAATTTTCTCTCTTCATCATTTCAGATTTGATCATTTTCAGTTACTATTTATTAGTTTTTTTTATTTGATTTATTTTTTATTATAATTTTCCATTTTAACCTTTTTTTAATTAATTTTTTGGTTTTATTTTATATATATATATATATATATATATATATATATATATATAAACAAATATTTATTT
>JAFVLL020027593.1:0-24123 GCA_021397915.2 Tor tambroides
AACAATAGGCTGCGGTGATGACGCCTTCCTCAGGTGTGCGTGGGTGTGTGATTGGCTCTCTGCCCTGTGTTTTCTCACTTCACATGCAGATGGCACTGATACGTATATTCACACCCATAAGCCCTTGCGCCCAGCCGCCCTGGCTCCCGGGACCGCCATCGCTGCCGCATCCGTGTGAGCGCTAGCATCGCGCGGGAGAGGTGCATGGAGAATGATGCCCCACGGTGAAAATGATTATTTTCTGTAAAGTTGAGAGGGAGCTCAGCGTGTTGGAATGTGTTGGGAGGAGACAGGATAGCAGATCCCCCCAGTAGATCCCATACAGCCGTACTGCATTTAATGACTGCTGTTAACATACACATAAGTTTAAAACCTTATGTAGTTTTACATACCAGTGAATAAACCTGCATCTAATTTAGTAACCTTATCTTATCTCATTTACTTTATTTATCTAATCTTATTTACTAATCATTTGGTAACCTAAAATAGTGCTGTACTGTGAGTATTTAAATTAAAGGGATAGCTCCTGCCAAAATGAAAATTCTGGCATCATTTACTGTGCTTGGTGTATTTGTTTGCTTGCTTTCTTCTGCAGGACACAAAAAAGGACATTTTTAAGAGCCTTTTTTAACCATTCAGTAAAAGTCAGTGGGGTCCAAAACAACACTGGTACCCATTTACTTACATTGTATGGACAAAAATGTTCTAGTTTTAGTAATTTTGTTGTGTTTTTGTAATTTTCTTTTATTATTATTATTATTTACATTTTTACTTTAGTTTTTAGTTGTTTTATTCCATTAAATTGAACTAAATATTTTGTTTTATTACAGTTTATGTTTACTTGAAGTAACAGAAATATATATATATATATATATACACACACATATATATATATATATATATATATATATATATATATAAACTATTGAAAAACTATTGAAAATTATTTTAGGTAGTTGAAATAAAAGCTGAAATAAAATATAAATATTAGATGAAAAACTTCATGAAAATTAGAAATGTTGACTTGGCAACTAACTAAAATAAATTTAAGTTGGAGTAAAATTACTATTAAACAACAACTTTAGTGAAACTAAAAATAAAATTAATACCAAAAATTAAAAACGAAAATGAAAGGAACATATTTAATAAACACTGGAGTACAATATAAATAATATTAATTGGATTCTTTGTTTTAGATATTAAATGGTCTGTATGGAACGTTCAATTGCATTTACAACTTATTATAATGTTTATGTGTTAATATAATGTACAGTACATCTAAGACCTATGTCTGCTTGCATTAAGTTTGCATGTTTTGTGAAATTCAGTACCGCAGAGTGTGAAAATTGGGATACTTTGTGATAGATAATTTGCTAGCTGCACACAAGGGAGCTGATCTTAATTGAGCGTATTGGTTTGTGTATTTGCTTGCAAACATGGACACACTGCGATATGGTAGATGACATTTTTGAAACTGAGCGCGGTACACGGCAGTCTGTAACCTCTTTATGCGAGCACTGTTGATCAGCCCATTCCAACTGTCATCTTATTTGCATGCGATGGACGCATCATTATTCACTACATTTGATGTCCACAAAACACATTAGAACTGTTTCCTTGAGCAAAATATTAAGGACCCGCTGTAGCAGACATCATTTGTGTACCCAAATTGTAAAATGTAAATTGATATGTAAGAAAATGGCCCATTAACTTTTTCATTAATGGTTATAATGCATTTTGAGTGTCATCTGTGCAGAGAGAGCACATGTTCATTTGAGACGGGAACTGGGTAGCTCCACACAAACACACTTTCGCTCACAGATATTTATTTATTTATTAATTTTTCTGCCCGCTGTGAAATCATGTGTCTGTTTATGGTGTTACTATTAATCAAATCAAGTCTGCAGTATGTTCAGTAACACTTTCTATGATACACTTTCTATATACTGCATAATACACAGAGATACTTAATGCTTCATTAAAATATTCAGAATGCTTTATAATGCTTATTGTTATCTGTTATATCTAGAGTTGCAAATCTGGAACCATTTCTTATTTATAACAGGTTGCATTTTTTAATGCTATTTTAATGACATTTGTTGCTGTGGCACTGAATTTACAGGTGCTTCCTCAAAAGTGTTAAAAGAATCATTAATGGGATTGTTAAGCAACTGGAATCGTTAAGTCATTAATTATCAGAACCAGAATCATGCAGTTCTTAAAGATTAAATATATTAAAATGTATAAAGTATTAGCATATATATATATATATATGTTATATATAAAACATATATAAATATAAATAATGTAGTTATTTATTTATTTTGTTATTTATTTGATTTAATAGAATTTCCTAAAATTTTGTAGATAGATAGATAGATAGATAGATATCTTCTGTGTGCATTTGTCACTGTTCAGTTAAAAGTGAACGTGTTCGTTTGTTCAGATGTCAAATTTAGCTCTCTTCAGAGCCGTCTTTCCTGAGCGGTGAATAATTAGGCAGGATTCATAACGGTGAGACAAGCACTCTGTGTTGATTTCATGTATTTCGCCTTCGCTCTTCCAGCTGTTAAGACACATTTACCTGCCATAATAGATCTTGCAATGTGTCCTGGTGCAGTGTACAGTATAGCCTCTCTTCCACCTCTTATACAGGCCTGAGCACATTTAACACAAGTGATTAACACACTTTGATGTTTGAAGAGGATCTCTAACTGTGACCTGCCCTGTTGTGAGTCCACCTCTGTCCTTTCTGTGGCAGAGAGGATTATTTTTAGTACAAAGCAAAACACGGTTCACTGAAGTATGATGACGACATAATGGCCGCCGGTGTGCCGAGGCGTTTTGGTTGGCTGCCTACAATGGATTTAATGATCTGTTCTCATGCTAATACGTGCATATATGACACATCCATTGATATGCCTTTTGTTGCTGTGTTGAGTGCAAAAATGTGTGCAACTACAATACGTATGACTAATTTCAGAGCTAACGTGTGCTGACGTAGCACTCCTTCACCCTACTTCAGATTAAAATCAGTGAAATTTTGAATTTGGTATGATTAATGCTTAAAAGAGAAAAAAATAAATAAATTAATCCAGCAAAATGACAAAACAACTTCTACGAGACAGCTGTGAGAGGCTGAGTTACTGTTGGCGTAGCAACCGTCACAGCTCGTCCCCGCCACCCTGCTCGAAAATGATCGATTTTCTTTAATTTTCTTCTGCATCTTCCACCAGAGAAGGAGAGGGAGGGAGAGGAAAAAAATGAATAAATAAAAAAGAGGAGGCTATCTGTAACCTATCCCTTCATCCTGGCGTGAGCTATTCAATCCTGTCTATTAGATTTACTGGAGAGGAGCAAGACATTAACACAGGCACACAGGGAAAAAAAGAGAGAAGGAAAACACTGCCACAGATAATGTGGATGTTTCATGCATAATCTCTAATATGAGAAATGTATTAATAGGGAAATTATTGTGCATTCAATTATTTTGAAATGGCTGGCTGAGATGTTGTGATTTGGCAGTGTCCTGATAGCAGTGGCGCAGCAGGGAGCTCGGTGAGTGATGAATAACTTAATCTCCTAATCCGAAAATGGGCAGCGATCAACGGTACCGCTCTACGGAGCGGCCAATAAAATGAAAGCACCGAAGAATGACAGATGAGAGCTGGGAGAAGACGAGGAAATAAGAAATAGATAAACAAACAGAACAATAAAGCAGACGGTTTTAAAGCGGCGTAATTCTGTCACATTCATTAAAGCCAGAGAGGAAAATAAAACAATGCAAGATGGAGTGGCAGAAACATTACCTTTAATGTGGGTATCGTGTGGCGCGTTTGATGAGCTGCTGGCTCGGCTTTATGTCCGCTATTCAGTGTGACTCTGAACGAAATCAACACGGGATCTTTAATCAACCTGAAAAAAAGCCAAGCTTTAGGGAACTAAACTACATCCCTGTCAGTATGTACAGTTTGTACAGTGTGATGATGATGAAACCGTGTGTGTAACATGTACTGTGTGCGTATACTACTGTTCAAAAGTTTGGGGTTTGTCAGATTTTTTTTTTTTTTTTCCTTCAGAAAATTAATGTTTATTCAACAAGGGTGAATTCAGTTGAAAGGGGCAGTAAATTTATAATGTTACAAAGATTTTTATTTCAAACAAATGCTGTTATTTTTGGCTTTCTGTTTATCAAAGAATGTATAATCACCATTTCCATGAAAATATTAGCACAACTGTAACTGAAAATATTAGCACACTAAATTAGCATATGAGAATGATTTCTAAAGGATCATGTGACACTGGAGGCTGGAGTAATGGATGCCCTGATAGGAGTAAATTACATTTAAAATATATTATTAATTGAATATCAGTTATTTTAGATTATAACAGTATTTCACAATATTACTGTTTTTAACATATCTTTGATCAAATAAATGTCTTGGTGAGCATTAGAGATTTGCTTCAAAAATACTTTTTTTGGCTCCTTTGATTTCATCACGTTCTTTCTGAGGTCCTACAGTATAGCATGAGGGAGATAACAGTGAAAATAAAGGAAAAAAGGTCAAAAGGTTAGGTAGCAGTGCCTCCATAGCATTGGTTTAAATGGACAAACAGAGGATACTTTGCTACTACATACCACTGATAACTATATTCTCAGTTTTATTTTTTTATTTATGCTTGTGAGTGTATTCATGCTAGCAAATGATGTTTTTAATATGTTCAGGTCTTGCAGTGCATTCCAGTGTATTATGCTGCTCTTCAAGTGTACAGTACACCCACAGTCAGATGATTGCAGGTCATTTGTATGTTGTCAGTGTGTTTGTATTGTCCTCTGGGCTGAAATAGCATCTGTTTGGCCCTGTTATGTGTACATGTACAAGGAGCCAGTGTCCAGCCGTGCCCTGAGAGACTGAAGAATGGTGTCATCAGAAGGTCAAGGAGTCTCTCTCTCTCTCTCTCTCTCTGTTACAGAACTGCAAATATGTAAGGTAGTTGAGTAATAGGATGAGTAAAAGGCAAAAACGATACCTTTTACTCCCTTAGAAGGGTGAGTAAATGATGAGACAATGTTTATTTTTGGTTGAACTATCCCTTTTAGGTGCAGACTTAAACTGTAATAAACTATAGTAATGTGTTTTATAATAACCATCACTTGAGTCAAGTGTGAACCCGGTTCCTGATTATTCTAAAAATCGCTATATTCAAATGTTAAAACACTGTAAAGTCATTTGCTGAAACATTTCATGTGATTTGGTTTACATCAACATCTGCTTTTCCTTTAGAGTTTAGACATTCAGAACAATGTAAATGTAAAAGTAATAAGTTTTTGCATCAAAAATGCTAAAATGAGAAAATCTCTACTGCCTAAGTGTATAATTTTTCAACTTTGAAAAGCTTAAGTACAATTAAATTTGAATATTTTTTTGTAGGTATTTTAAATTTTAGTTGAGTAAAAGTTTTGACGTGTCTGTACTTCAACTTAAGTATATTTTCTCAGTACTTTTTACACCCCTGCAATTGTTGCATTTTGATTGGAAATTAAAAGTTTTTTATTTTATTATTTTTTTAATATCAAGCTATTCCTTTAAGCTCATGGATTGCATGAGCTTAGCTGTCCTTAGTTCTAAAGATGACACCTTTCTACCGCAAAAGACTTTTATTTTATTTTTATTTGTTTATTAATTTTTAAAATAGCACTGATTAATCATTCACAAAAAAAGCAGGGATGTGCATTAAGAAGTAAATTTTGACTTAATATTAATTTTATTGTATATGTTGTATGAATGTTTGTGTATGCTGTGCATTTCTTTCAAAAAGTGCTGCTTGATTTTGCTCACTTCTTTTATATTCTCTTCTATTTCTTTTCTCTTATATGCTCATAGCCAAAAATATCCAGTTTGAATGTGTTTGAAGAAAGTAGTATCAGGATATTTAAAGGTTTTGCCACAAAGATTCTTGTTTAAACATAACTTAAACCATAGAAGTGATCACCTGTTTCGTGATAAGCACATAGCACAACACCATCTGCAATATGTCACAACAAATTTTGTCTCTGATGGTACATGTGTTTAATTGATAACACTAAAATGTCTTTGCCTCTGGCTTTTTCTCTAAACAATAGAAGCAATTTTGTAGAGACAGAAGGCATTACAAGTGTTGGAGGAGGAGTTTGCTGGGTTTGCGTGTGTGTGTGAGGGTGTGAGGCTCACGTTAGCGTGTTGAGGGTCCGTGCGACGGCTGAATGACAGGCAGCAGACGGGCAGGTCAGGTAGCATGTGGCGTATGGCAGGTACGCTTCCTGTGTCTAAACAGAAGCGTGTATAAGTGTAGCCGTGGCCTTCTCTGACAGTAAGACACCACGCAGCTGCTGGCTTGATTGAGACATCTGTATGAAGCAGATGGAGTTTGAGAAAGAACTGGGTTTGATGTCTATCACTGACATTTAAACGACACGGCACTGCGTTCACTCAGCTGACGCTGGACAGGAGACCACTCGTAAGATTGACTGCTGGACCTGGACTGCATCTTCAAGACTGCTGACGGTCTCAAAAATCCCATTTGTTTCATCAAGTTTGCCGTGCTACATGTAATCATACCTACTGTAAATCCCACCGTTCATAGCAAGAGCGAATTTGTAAAAAGTTTTGTATTTTCGCTGAAGACGAGGCTTCTAATGTAGTGTCTTTTTTGATTTATCTTCCTCCATAGACCTGTCAAGGGCCTTTTTGCGTGTTTTCTGCACTGATTTCGGGTGCGAATGTCTGAAATTAATGAATGTTTAAACATGGTCAGACGGAGGGAGCTGCACGACGCTGTACTCTACTTTTGTGACTAATAGAATAATCACATTAAATACATAAATGCATTAACTTATATTACAGTGGCAATCGGTAAACATTATCGTTTATAATATCAATAGTCACAATTGAAGAACAATCAGTACTGTGGGTGACAGATATTCAAAATGTGTTCTGTGAGTTTTTGCTTCTTTTTTTTGACAAATCCCTCGGTAAAGGACATTTTATAGGGTTAATAATGTGATCTGACTTTATTAATTAAACTGTGCATTCGTATCGATAGAGCACAGCGTAAAAAAAAATCACAAGAGTAAATTATATTTTAAAATATATTAAAATAATTTTTTATATTGTAATATTTCACAATATTAGTGTTTTTACTGTATTTTCATATGATCACATAAATGCAGCCTTGGTGAACATAAAATACTTGTTTTAAGAATATTTAAAAATGTGTATGATTTTTGCAGTGTGACTTAATTATGAAGTATGGTGATTGTGTTCTGAATCTTGAAAACACATCAATGATGGGTGTAAATCAGGACCATCTACTATATTGTCATGTCATCCACATAAATTTATATAAACTTGAATACATTACAGTACACATTATTTTGTATTATTTTAATTGAAAGGAACTGGAAATATTGTGATTTAGTTAATCTATTGAAATAACGAATTGTTTAATATAAAATTAATTTTTTATTTTTTTTTTTTAGGTTTTTTTTCCAAGTTCCCAGTGAAACCTGCTGTTGTAAACATACTTCTGATTGGGAATCACTGATGTAATGGACAAACAAGCACAAAACTTGTCAATATCCACATCAAATCTCCCAGGTGTGTATTTGTGTCTGCCGTGTTCGTTATTTATGTACAATCCTGTTTAAGATGAGTGTCATTTGTCAAATTCTTTGAAGTGTGAGAATGTCTATCTCATTCTCATTCTCATTCTCATTCTCTTTCTCTTTCTCTTTCTCTCTCTCTCTCTCTCTCTCGCTGCACTGCTGTAAATAAATAAAAGATAGGGTCTGGTGATACAGCAGGTCTCAGATGTGTAAAAGCCACAACTCTCATATCAGATCTGGATTTGTGTCTCCTGCCAGGGAGTGCAAACACACAGTTGCAGCCTTCCAAAACATAAACACACTTCCTCCATTTTCCTCCCTCTTTGTCCTTTCCTTTTCCCCCCTCTGCCTTATTAACTCTTTCCCCGCCATTGACGAGATATCTCGTCAATTAAGAGACAACGCTTCCCCGCCATTGACGAGTTTTTACGGCAATCCGTGTTCTAGGTATATTGCGGTAAGGAAAGCACTAGCGCATGTCCTGAATGTGTTACGGGACTTCCGAGTCGTACGGGTCCGAATACAAGACGATCGACATTAATGGAAGGATCAGAGAACATGTAGATCATATATATATGTAGATCATGTTTTGACCATTTTGAATCTGATGAAGTAGTCAGTGAGAGAGATGCCTGTACAGACACAGAAACATCTCTAGTTGTGTATGGACCGATAACCCGTCAATCTGAATGTGTGTGTGTGTGTGTGTGTGTGATGTGATCTCTCTCTCTCTCTCTCTCTCTCTCTCTCTCTCTCTCTCTCTATATATATATATATATGTGTGTGTGTGTGTGTGTGTGTGTGTATGTACAGTATGTATATGTATGGATGTAGCCTATATGTGTGTGTTTGTGTGTATAAACGTGTGTGTGTGTCTGTCTGTTCTGTTTATTGAATGCAATTTCAGTTATTCATATAATAATTTACAGGTGAAAGAATTTGACATTTGAATGTATTTTGCTTGAAAATGCACTACTTTTTTAAAATGCATTTTTCTCAGTTTTTTGTCCAAAATGTTGTATTTCTGATTAAACCTATGTGCATTCAAGGGGTGATAAAACATGAACACATGAAGATAGAATAAAATAGTTTTTTTTAAATTAAAATCAGAGGCTTGGTTCTTTATTTTGATATATAATATGTTCATATATTCATAGCAGAAAATATTTTGAGGGCCGTCAAATTTAGGTGAAAATCATCAAAAATGCTGGCGGTGGCTGGCAACTTTTTTAAAAAACGCTGGCGGGGAAAGAGTTAATGTCTTTTCCTTGCTGTGTTGGCCAAGCAGGCCGTGATTCCTAATGAACATGCACAAGACCCCCAAGCTGCACTTAAACTTTAAAACGTCTATTATTAGGATCACCAAAACACCACTGGTGACCTTCCAGAAATTTAGAAACGTGCCTTTTTCTCAATATCTCTACATTTCTCCCAACACGAGAACCAAGAGCAGGTGCGGATCGGCGAGCCACCTAAACTCCGATGGCTGAGCTTGCTTTTGGTTGAGATTATTGTCAACCAAATCTCACATTGAGATTATTAAGAGATCCAGTGGCTGCCTGGTTCCTCTTTTATGATTCTCAGACTGAATAAAAATTTAAAAGGCCATTAAACACCATTACCCCCTCCATCGCAGGTGTCACTGCCAGCGATGCAGAGTGAAGTAGCTTATTTTTCTATTAGGTGGAGAGAGAAAAAGAGAGAGAGAGGCCGACTGTAAGACCAGTGCAAATGAATCTTTGCTCTAGAATGGCCAAACGGTCAGACTCTAATTAGCCTGCCCTGCTCCTCTTTATCTAATGGAGCTTTGAGCGCTGAAAAGGGTAAGCCTTTCCAAACATCTAAATGGCTTATATTAGGCTTGCTTGGCTCAATGGGAGTTTGACCATCCTTGAGTGTGTGAAGGGCAAATGAGGGTTTCGAGTCTAAACTTGAGCTAGAACGACCGCCATGATTGACTAGAAGAAGCATGAGGAGAAGGGATGATTTGAGATGTTTGCTTTTCTGAGCCCTTTCCTAGTGGTATCGATCAGGCTGATTATTAGGTTGATATTTAGGATTTTGAAGTTAATTTTAAGTCTGAATTTTTGGTTTTAATTTAGATGTTAATTCTGTTTACAAATAATATTATTTGCATTTAGTGTATGAATAGCATGTTAACATTATCTATTTTTGGGGATGTTGCTAAAAGTCACACGTACGGTGGCCCAGTAGTGCGCAACACAGCGAAATCTCCACAACACAATGAAATGTTCACAACACAATGGAAACAAGCCACAACCCAATGAAATTAGCACAACACAACGGAAACAATTCGCAGCACAACGAAAACAAGCCGCAACACAACGAAATTAGCACAACACCAAGGGAATCAAGCCACAACGCAACAGAATCAAGCCACAACGCAACAGAAACAAGCCACAATGCAATGGAAACAAGCCACATCACAGCAAAATTAGCACAACACCACAGAATCAAACTGCAACACAACAAAATTAGCACAGCAGAACGAAAACAAGCCACAACACAACGAAATTAGCATAACACAATGAAGTCATGCCGTGACACATCTGAAACAAGCTGCAACACAACAGTAACAAGCCACAACACAATGAAATTAGCGCAACACAATGGAAACAACTCAGCTAAATTATCACAACACAACAAAATTATTCCTATGCGTTGTGTTGTGGCGATTTTGTTGTGTCGTGGAGATTTCGTTGTGTTGAGCACTACTAGGCCACCGTACACATGCCTTGATTAATTTAGTAAAATAATTATAGGTACATTTGCTTTATTTAGGATTTTTAAAAATTGTTTTATTGTTTTTAAATTGTATTTCTTGTTTTTATTAGTACATCCATTTTTTTATTTCATTTATATGTAAATATTTTTATTTAATTTTTACTTTTACTTTTTTATTTAAACTTTTAATTGAAACTATTTTATTTTATTTTATTTTTAATGTAAACTCCTCTTGCCCACGCTTGAGACTTTTAGAAGTCTTGAATAGTTTCCTAACTTTTTTTCTTTGATTAACTGCTCATCAGTGAGACTTGTGTTCTCGGTGACGCAGGTGAGCAATGGCTTGGACCTGCAGAGTTAGCTGGATGTCTCGTTCTCTTGGCTTCAGCCTGGAAAAGTGCTGATTGTGGAAGGGGTGCTGGAGGAGCTCTCTCTTGGGCAGATGGTGGGAAGACAGGGGGAGTAGTCACCCTACTGCTTGGCCAACAGGGACACACACACAGACGCATTCACATACGGCACACCCACACAGGAAACATTAGAACAACGATTTGTCATAGTCTTTCATTTCGACGGAGGAGTTCTTTTGTTGTTGGAAATAAGCCTTGTGAGTTTATTATTATCTTCCTCTGAGTCAGTACGTTTAAGAGTTCAGCAGACACCTCTTGTGATGTTGACGGGCCGTTCTTCTTTCTCTTAACTGTCAACAAGCTATTTATGAAGAGTTACTCTCAAACTAGCCATCAAAGTTTTCTTGTTTATTTCGACAGCTTTTATGATGCCAGGACAAAAGAAATCATAGCAGGGCTGAAACAATAAGTACTGTTTTTAGTGATAGACTGATATATCAGACAGGCTGATTTTCAAAACGACATTTGGCGGTTTTTGAGATTATCGGCATCTGTAGATTACATTTTTCAGCTACTAGTCTGTGTATATACACACATATATGTACACCCACACACAAACATACATATTGAATAAATCATGTATTATTCATTACTCATTACAACAGTAATTTTGTGTCAATTAACAAAAACAACGTTAGTAAGTACTGTACACATTATTGCACAGTACTGCTGTAATGTAACTCTGACAGCTAAACTTTTGCTGGCATTAAAGGCATAAAAACTCATGTACATGATCCACAAATATGAAATTGTTGGAACGTAAGCACTGGCAAGTGACAGTTCCGTCAACTGGCCCCAAACTCTCTCACATTAGCCCTTATCCTCATCATTGAGCTCTGCCTAGAGAGATCTGCTTAAAACATCCTTGACAACAAACGGCGAGGGATGCAGATTGTGGCTGTCTTGTCTGTTAGACTGGTGGTATCAGGAGGGGCGTCTTCAGATTTGAGATCCCTGTAGCTAAGCTTATGCGTTTGACTCAGTTCCACGTAACCCAACATGCTGTTCGACACTATCCATCCGCTCCCATATGGTAAACCTGGGCTGCGGCTTTGTCAGCTTCCAGGTTTTTTTTCTTTCTTTCATTTTGTCAGCCTTAAAAACAGACAAACACAGTGAGAGGTGGGCTAATTACCACAGGCCTTCCTGTAATTACTCTTCCAGAGCAGCAGACAGGTTGGGTACAGACAGATCTGCTGTCTCTCTTACATGCTTATCTGCTACTCACCAGACAGCTCACAAGTTCTACGTGAATTTGAGGTTCAGCTCGTCCAATGAGTTGAGAGTCAGGAGTTGTCAAACATGGTTATAGTAACGTTCCGGTCTTCACACTCTTGCTTGCCAGTGATTGGCCATGGTTTTCATAGCAGTAATTCAGCAAAGAAATATTTCACTTAGTAAAAACAAAAGTCCAAGTTAATGTGTCTCTCCCCTAGCAAATTCCTCAGAAAATGCTTTTAGAGTTGCGTTAGAGAGAAGGTAATGTGAGAATGTCCTGAAAATGTGTCCTTTGTAAAGGTTATGGCCAGTGCTTTGAACAATAACTGTCAGCGTTGGGTTGCAGAAGTTATTTGAGTCGTTAAGCTACAGATGGCATAGCCATTTATCGGCTGATAGTAATGAAGGATGCTTGGAGTTATTTGTATCTGCATGTAAACTGTTTTGTTAAAAGTAGGTGAGTTTTGCTAGCCTGATACATTTATGTATCCCACAGGGAGCGCTGGCCCACTAAGATGCCACGGTTGCTCTACATAATTATAATAGGAAGGTCCTTGTAAACTCATTAATATTTCTGTGAGTTTAAAATGTCTCATGTTATCACTCACATCATACTACAGAGTGATAAGTCCATTTCTAGTGTTTATTGCATATTTTTAAAGCGGTAGTTTCTCAAAATGAAACTTATCATCATTCATGTTGTTCCAATATGACTTTCTTCTGTAGAACATAAAAAAAAAAAAAAAAAAAAAAGTGAATTTGAAGAATGATCTCACAGGTCTACTCCTTAAAATAACAGATACTATTGACACAATTCATTGCTTTTAATCTCCTAATATATAAAAATATTTTTATTGAAAAAAATAGTAAAACGTAGTCCAGGTCTGTTCTTCACACAAAGCTATCTTTTGGTTTCAGAAGACTGGAGAACAACACAGACTTGTGCTGTAAGACTTCTGAAACCAAAAGATAGCTTTACGTGAAAAACAGACCTGAAATTTAAGTTGTTAATCAATTATAATCTTGCCTTGAGCTATTGCTCAAGAACTGCTGCGACCAGATTATTGAGTCATCATTGTGTTTGATTCTTAAAAAAAAAATCAATTTGACTCATGAAAGTGCAATTCCTAAAAGAATCTTTCTGTCCAGTTTGTGTACCATAACAACTGTTTCATTGAAGAATCATTGCAGTTTGTCAGGGAATCATTCTGTCCAATTTGTGAACTGTAACAACTGGTTTATTGAAGAATCAATGAAATTTCTGAAATAATTATTCTGTCCAATTTTTTGAACATTAACAACTAATTCATTAAAGAAACAGTGCAATTTGAGAAAGAATCATTTTGTCTGATATGTGTAATTGTTCAAAATAATGATTCATTCACTGATGCCATTTTGCTTCACTGCCTCAATGATCAGGTTATCAATAAACAGCTCACTGAAAGGGAAAATTATCAGTGAATAACTACATATTTTGATTTATTTCTTGCGCAAAGCTATTGTGTGGCTTCAGAAGATTTGGAATGTATGAGCTACTGTTTTGTTGCTTCTTTGGTGTTTTTTTTAATCATTTTTAGACTTCTACAGATGTTGTCACTATAAATTGTATGGAGTTGAATGGAGAAGAGTTCTGTGAACATTCTTTAAATGAGTAATTTCAGTATTTTTGTTCACAGATTATTGAAAAATGTGTTCTGGTGGTCACTTTTAGAATGCAGGAATGTGGCAAGTATAGAAATAGTCATTGTGTGTATTATTGCGCTGAAGTCAAGAGAAAATCCAGTTAATGTTTCTTGGTGTGTGTGTGCATGTGCGTATTGTTCTGCGCGTGTATTCTTGGGACCTTCGCTCTCTAACTTGATTTAAAGCTAGACGTACCTAGTCTTGTGTCAGGCACAGGTTACATTCCTCTGATTAAAATAACACTTCAGCCGGACTGTATGCTCTCTTGCTCTCTCTTTCTCTCACTCTGTCCTTTTATTTCTCCTGAAAGCTAGCTGCCCATGCCACAGGCCAATGTACAGTCTGAGCCTTTGAGCACATGCTTTATAGGATGCATCAGTTTGTTGTGCAGAGAGGTTTTCTGGGGGATTATTGTGGCCTAAAGTAAGTTGCCCTTTCATTAACCTTGGCTGGCGATTTCTAGCTTTAATACAATACAAATGCGTAATCTCTCCCGCACCAACACAGCTGAGCCACTGTATTACTGTCTGATATTGCTTTGGGTTCCCTCTCAGCATTTCACTAATTAAGCTCCGAGCTCAACCTCAAGTCCTGCTGTACTCTGTCGTCATTTTAAATTTATTTTGATTGATTTGTGTCAGCCTTAACTATGCTCTCTGCTAGATCAATAAATAAAGATCAATACTGTAATGTTTTCATCAGAACCGTTATTAAAAAATAGATTGGCTATAAAGAGAACTGAATCACTGATAGCACTGATGCTTGCAATGCATGCCAACTTTGAATTTAATTGAACTACGTCGAAGTCTTTGAGATTAGTTGAGGGAACGCTTGCAGGGAGAGCAGACAGAGTGAGAATGGTAGGTATTTACTCAAAAAAAACAACAAAAAAACCCCAGCTTGGTTGGGTCTGAGTAATGACGCTGACCGTTGAGAATCACATTGTGTCCTAACCAGCAGCATACTGATGACTGTGCTCATAGAACTCGCATTGTAATTACCGGCTAGCCAATAGCATTCATGTGGTCATATGTAATATGATGACACGCTGTAAACTGCAGTCCAGATGAATGGAGTTGACCAGCTGTAAAATGTTAAAACAGTAAAACACAGCATGAAAGCCCGATTTGTGACTTTGCCAGCGAAGATGATGGCTTGTGGTCTGGAGTCGTGCGCAGGCGTGTGCGTAATACGAGTGCATATGACTAAAAATGTTTCCACAAAGTCTCGTCAGGCTGAGAGATCCCTTTTAATAAGAGCTGTTCAAGTACGTCATGAGTCCATCAATGTTATTGCGCTCGGTTTTAGCCACAGGATGTTTGTTCGCTGGAGAGCTGCTCTTCTCTTAACCACTCCGAAGGCCCCCCTTTCTTGCCCACGAGGGGAGGTTGGGCGGCAGCTTGGACTCTGCCCGATTTTCGCTCCAGCCAGCTGGGTGTCAGGCAGAGGGGGGACAGCTGGGGCTCCGGCCCAGCCAGGGCCCACAGGGATCTTTGGGTTAGCACAACAGAGGCCCCGGTCCCGTGCCTTCCTTTAATAGCCCCAGTTTGACCCCGCCTCGCCACACACACCGCTTCCATCGCAGGCGTATGATTAATGGCCTAGTTTTGCTCTGGCTGGCTTACTGTATGACATCCATACACACACACTTACGCACACACAACCACTGAACAGTTTTACTGCTTGTTCTGTCTTTCTGGGTTTGTAGAATAATGAAGCTTTTTCTGTTTTGGATGGCACTGCTACCTGGTATACAGGTCAATGACGTGACATTTTTGTCCTTTCTATTCATTTATTTAAAAATTAAATGCAGTTCATACAAATAATTTTTAAACACTTTCTACCTTGAAAAATATACTTTAAACATGTATTTGATGGAAGCAGTTTTGTGAAATCCATCAAAGATGGTTCAAACTCCCACGATGTTTATACATTGACTCTATGGGGTTCATTTAAGTTCTTTAGAACCATAATTGATCCACATAAACAAACTTGAGGTTTACTTGTGTACAGACTCATATGTTGTATCCATGTACAGGGTGTCCTTTCTATTAATTAATTTAAAAATACATATATTTAAAAATATAATTCATGTTTACAATTAATACATTTTTTATGCCTATTAATAAATTTTAATTAATTAAAAACTATATAAAACTTGCATGAATTCAAAGGGCACATTTTCAGCTAGATTTTAAAAAATATTTTCCATTTTCTTTGTCACAGACACTCTTGTATGTATGTGTGTATATATATATATATTTTTTTTATTTTTTTATTTTTTATTTTTTCCAAAACCAGATTAGCTCAATAATACAGAGAGTGTATAAGAACATCTAGACTTTTAAAAGATTTTTTCAGAGATCTATGCTATTTCAGCAGTGTTTTCGAAAACTGTATTCTTTTATGTTAGGCTTGTAATTGTGGTTTTGAATAGTGGGAGAGATGTGGTTTGATCCAATTTAAATAAACTTGATTTCCCTAAAGAGTGGGCGTCCGCGTTCACTGGTCGATAAACAAATAGTGTCTGTGTGCGTGTAAGCTTGCGGTGGCTACACAAGCTCATGAGTCCAATGACCATAATGAACTTGGTTAAACCTGAGCAACCTCATCAAACCTGGACAGCCCCAAGCCTGGCCTGCCACAGGATTAACATGCTATTAAAGTTATTTGGTGCATCAGGAGAGAACATTCAGTGCTTACGTCCTAACTGACACCCGCGTGTTTTGCTGAGAGAATTAAAAACAAAAAATGTCTACACTATACAGCAGAGCTTCATGTGATGCCAGTGTTTGTCTACAGAGTGGGTGTTTTAGGTGTTGGGTAAAATTCAGGTATTCCATTTCTTTCTTTTTTTTTAATGACAAATAATTGTTTGATCAACTAAGGTGTATGATAGAAGCAGTTTTGTGAAATCTATCAGAGATGTTTCTATCCCCAAATCTGATACCATATTTTTTTTCCCCAGTCTCTGTGGGGTCCATGTTCAAGTACTTAGGGACCATAGTGGATCCACTTGCATAAAGTCATGGTTTATTCGTGCACAGTTTCCCATGTTACATCCATGTGCAGGTTATCCTCTGGAATCTCTTGTTGACCTTATTCCCAGCAATCTGGACGGAGCTCAATGCGCCCGCTATGCTTGTTCTTTATAATACTCAAAAGCATGGATATTTCATGTTGCGGGAAAAGGGCATTACATCCTCTTTCTGTAACTTTCTCTCTCTCTCTCTCGCTCTCTCTCTCTCTGTGCTACTGTAGAAGGCCTTTGCACAGAGAGATTGCAGGGTTAGGTGCTGTTTAGGTACCTCATTTGTGGCTGCTGTGTTCAGTTTGCAGTTGATATGTCTGGTGGTGTGATCCACCGCATGTCCGTTTGGCCAGAGCTTGGCCCTGCATTCAACCCCAGTCGCGCTGAAGATGTTAACTGGCGGTAGCGTTCAGAGAGACAACTAGACGGCTTTAGTGCATTTTGTTGTAATTGTGTCCCAGTTGTCTTGTCAGAAATCAATTCAAGTTGGGAGCTGGCTAGCACAGGGAGGTCAAAGATTCTGCAGCCTAAATATTTTATCTGTACTACACGTCTGGAGCTTTTAAAGATGCGTGCTGGCCTGTTTTCCCCATTTCTCTGACGCACAGATGATATTGGCTCAGCCTTTCTGCCCAGGTCAGGGCCAGGTTAAAATCAATTATAATCAATTATTAAGGGCACTGTGTATCTGGTGGAGGCTGAAGAGAAAAGAACAGGCCTTGCTAAAGTCCAGTTTTATTTATTTCATTCTTCACTTCTCAGCCTAGGTAACACCGATAACTCTAGGAAGAGTTATACTTACATTTACTAATATATATATATATATATATATATATATATATATACATTGTAGGAATTGTAAGAATGGATACAATTGTAAGAATGTATCAAAATAGCTTTGGCTGTGGTGTGTTTATGTGCACTAAAGAAGCGGCTGTCAGACTGATGTTTAGTTGAAGTTGAGTTTTTGAAATGTTCTGAGTACTACAAATCTATTCATTTTTATTATTAATATTATAAATTGAAAGTTTTATAATGCTTCATGGTATGCATTTATGGGGGAGACTGGGAATGGTTGTAACATGGGGTACAATCTCTGTGTACAAATATAATGAATATACAGGGCAAAAAAATATAAATTTTGAGGTAGAAATTTTTTATTTCTTCTGAACTTTTTGATAAAATAAGATTAGATCTAAATTAAATTACATTAAATTAAATTAAAAACTTTTGACACAAGTGTGAAAGTACAACGGCGTTTTAGTGCCACGTAAAAAAAAATAAATAAATAAGATTACGAGATTAAAGTCGTAATATTTCAAGAATAAAGTCGAAATTATGAGAATAAAGTCGAAATACTACGAGAATAAAGTCGAAATATTACGAGAATAAAGTCGAAATGTTTCTAGAATAAAATTCGAAATATTACGAGAATAAAGTCGAAATGTTTTGACAATTTAAATCGTAGAAATTAAAGTTATAATATTTTGAGAGTATAGCCAGAGTACAGCCTATATTGCGCATGCAAATAGCCCGGATTGAGAGCACCGGGAAATTGCCAGGCCACCTGAATTTAGGCCTATTTGAATATTGTTGCGTCCGAGCGGCCGCATCATCTTGCTGGGATGCGGAAGAGTCAATTTTAAGGACTCGCGGAAACAGCTTAATATCAAAAATATGATATTTATTAACAGACTGAACAGGAACAATTGTTTATCTTAACATCAGCTCACACTCAATCGACATTCCTTTGGGGGGCGCTGTGGTTCTCTTATTTAACTCTTTTTTTTTTTTTTAATACACTACAAATATATGTGGGATTATTAGCAGAAATCATACCATGTGTCATACTCGCGGGGACAGTATGCTTGGAAATAATATTTCATGTCTTCCATTGCATTCGTTATTTGTAGTGCGCCAGCCACCCAATAGCAATAGCTTAAGCTTTGTACTTTTAGTGCTTTTAATATAAAACAAAATCTCAGCTTTCAAAATCAGTTTTATAGCGAAACACAAATTGTGTCTCACAATAATGTGATTTTCAAGCTCTTTAATGTGGCGTGACAGATCGCTGTATTTATGTGAATCAATTCATTAAATTGTTAAAATTCCACCACCTACTCCGCAAAAACGTCTGTGGCATCCAAACTTTAATTCCTCACATGTAGCCTAATTAAACAGCAATAAAACGATCTAAAGGTTGAAGTGGACTCAAATTTGTTAAAGGGGTCGTATAATGCTATATCCACTTTTACAAGTTGATTGTACTGAAATGTGTGTTGGCAGTGCCTGTACACAACCATCCTATAATGATAAAAATCCATCCAGTGTGTTTTTTTTAATCTCCTAATATGTTATCCCCTGTCTCAAATCGAGCTGTTCGTCTTGTGACGTCACAAGATCGGAGGCCCCTCCCGTGATTGTTGATTGACAGGAGCGTTTCAACACAGACCCGCCCTGAGCGAGCTGTCATCATAGTCTGCCATTGTTGATACGCTGGAGCAGAATGGCGTCTAAGCGATCGTGGTGTTCTGTTCTTGGGTGTAATAACGAACACAGCAGTCATTTTGATGTTCCTAAATCAGAACCGCTGAAGATGCACTTGTTTGCGAAGGGAATAGTCCCCCAGATCAACCTCAATTCTTTCATGTTTGCGCGAATCATTTCTCACCAGACTGCTTTATAAACGAGGGTCAGTTTAAAGCTGGTTTTGCCAAGAAGCTGCTCCTGAAAAAAGGATCGGTACCAACTATTTGTGTTCCTGCTGCACCTCCAGAAGAAGTGAGTGTAACGTTTTATTAACCTTTATATTAATCTTTGCTAATCGCTTGCATGTTTCACCATGAATGTGGCTAAAGTTTACACTAACTTTCATTACGTGAAATCAAGTGATCATTACATGAAATCAAGTGTACATTACGGCATGTTTTCTATGCACGACGTTCTCAATATAATTAATAATCCCACGTTTGTAATGAACAACGCGTTATGGTTATTGTGTTATTATAAACTGTGTACGCTGTGGTAAAATTAACGTGGTAACAGTACATTAAGCTTACTTTTGTAGATGGTTTATAACGGTGTCTGTTACTGATTAATAAGTAATATTATGTGCCAGTACATACAAAGATAGATCAAAGTGACATTACGTTAACCAACCATTCAGAAACGTCCTGTTCGAGCCTTAATTGTCGAACTTCTTTGGGGCCATCATCTTGTTCCGTGTCCGACTCCGGTTCAAATTTTTTATTTTTATTTTTATTTTTATTTTTTTTGACTCCAGTTCAAATTGTTATGGTTGCACAGTGTCCTCAGAAACTCCCGCTGCCGTTCTTCCACCAAATGATACCCTCAGCTGTTGTCAAGGCAACACTCGTGTGTTGTGTCACGCCCCACAGAGCAGAGGGGCGGGGTGAGCAGAGCTCATGATCGTTTAAAGGCACATGCACTGAAATGGAGTGCTGAACAGAGAGCTGTTTTTGACCAGGTAAAATGAGTGTTTTCTTACAATACTAACGAGAATTTTTAATTAAAGTATATTACAAACTTTTCATTTAGACCCTATCATATTAACTTGTACAAAAATGGCTTTATATGACCCCTTTAACATAAGTTATATTGTTGTCTTTTCTGCTGTAAACGTTAAGTGACTATTCACAAACTGTTTTATTCATGGTATAATACTGTAAATGAGGACATAATATTTAACGTCTTCCATTCATTATTTGTAGCGTGCCAGCCACCCAGTAATCACAACTATTTTGTGCTTTGTTGCTTTTACACACAGCTCAGCTTTCAAATTCTGTCAGTTTTATAACGAAATACAAATTATAAATGTGTTTTTGCTCTTTATTTCAAGTTTATAGCAAGATAAGTGAAGGAACATCATAAGGCATGAAAAAAAAACAGTTTAGCCTAATTTATAATGAAAATAATGTCTCGTCGTTCGTTATTGTAATCGGAAAGATGATTGACTCACATGCCGCTTGACAAACACATTATTGCAATATAGCCTACATATTGTTTGTATTTCGCTATAAAACTGACATATTTTGAAAGCTGAGACTTTGGAATATCTCCCGGTGCTCCCAATCTAGGCCATTTGCATGTGCAAAAGGCTAGAATAGCCTATTTCAAAATATTAATTATAATCTTATAAATATTAACTATAATCTTTATTCTCGAAATATTTCGACTTTATTCTCGTAATATTTCAACATTATTCTCGTAATTTCGACTTTAATCTCGTAATTTTTCACTTTTTTTTATTTTTTAACGAGGCACTAAAACGCCGTCGTATGAAAGTGACTAACATTTTTTATCTTTTTTTATTGTTAGCTCTTCTTGTGTATTTATTCAAAAATTTGATGTTTTAGAATGAAATAATTCTTTGTTTTCTTTCTTTTTTTAAAATATGAAATAGAAAGTTTTATTTACGTAAATTTGATTAACAGAATGAATGTAAAAAAAAATAACTAATTTTAATGTTTTCTATAGTGTTATAACAGCCTATATTCTTTATTTGTAGAGAATATAGATTTCAAAATCTAATTGAATGTACATTTGGGCCAATTTTATTAGAGCGCCCAAAATTGAGTTAAACATTAAAGCAAAAAGTGTTACAACCATCCCCAGTCTCCTCCACTTCCTGTCCTTTACAGACTTGTCTAGATGAAAGCACTCTGACTACCTGAGCACATTTGTGTTGTTGTGTAGCATGCCGATTACAGTAAAAACAGTCAAATGACACTTGAGTCACAAAGGGTTAACCGTTCCCCAAACACTTCCAATGAGACTCTTCAGAGAGTAGAGTTAGGTGATTTAACCAAACAAATACAATACCAGAGAGTCCAATGCAGCTCATGCTAAACTCAGTGTATGTAATACATAACCATCATACAACACCCATCAGCCCCTCCTTTCATTAGCCCAAACATGAAGAGACCCACCGTAGTGGCAAAACAATTGTGTAGCACTGTCCTTAACTCCTTACTATCCACTCATCCGCCCATAATTACTCTCAAAGAGTAAATAACATTGACGGGCATCGCTACTTCACGCTACGGCGTGCCAAAAACGCGCTTTTAATCACACACATCTGTGGAGTTGACCGTTATACCGTATAAGCGAAACTGTTCGAGGTGATTTGTTTTCATCCTTGTAAAAGCACAAATTTGATTTCCTCTAGTCCCAAAACAGACAGACGTTGGATCTGATTTGTTTTTGGTGGAAACTAAATGAAAAATGCTCTCGGCAGAGCACAAACCACGCTGTTGGGGGTGAGCCGTGTAACCGAAGGGAGGATTGCAGTTCGGTCAGCACCACCTTCATGTACTTTACTCACACAGTCCAGAGGAGGTATGGTTGGCAATCGATGGGCCCGGGCTTCAGTGTGATCAGAGCGGATGAGAGATGAGGACGTTTCCCTGCTTTGGTGACGGCTGCAGGCGTCAGGGTCGATTTGGCGGCCGGCGGATTGAGAGGCGTTATATCTGAGGAGCATGAGGTTCCACTCCAATGAGCAATCTGCTTTATCAAAAGGCCTTTTTCTCAATCAATACAGCTTTCATCAGGGGAGCCGAGTGCTGTGCTGCCTGCACTGTATCGGCTCTCCCACTGGGAAGATGCCACGTGCGGGACAGGCTAATGCCCGCTCAGCTGGAGTCAGTCTGGTCAGCAGCTCTCTTGACCTGACAGAATTTAGTTCGGATAAACACACACACATCCTCGCCCTCTCTGAGGTCATCACTCAATATGCAGGAACAGTCAACTTTTTTTGTGAAAGGATGTATTAAATGGAAATATGGGGAACAATTTATGGCATTTATTTACACACGCTCGTATTATTTCAAACTTTTTTTGTGAAACACAAGTAAACAAACTTTGGTAACTTTATTTTAAGGTGTCCTTGTTACAGTATAATTATACATTTAAGTACTGACTAATATTAATTAACTACATGTACTTACTATATGGTTAGGGTTAGGATTAAGGTTTGGTTTAGGATTACTTGCATGTAATTATGCATAATTTATTGTTATTATAATAGTAAATACATGTAACAAAGACACTTTAAAATAAAGTGTTACCCAAACTTTTATGACAGGCATGGTCACTATGACTGTCATTGTCTGGCACACTAAAGCTATGTAAATAAATAATAAATAACAACAGTGTGCTGGTTTGTAACATTAAGCTTTATTTACTTACTTTTTGACATTTGGTAAAACCTTACAATGAGCTTTTATATATTAAAACCAGTTCATTTCTCATGACAGCAATATTTAACATAGAAATAATCATAAACAATACTTTTACAACATTTATTAATCTTTATTAATGTTTTGCCTATACTAATACAATTCGGTAACACTTTATTTTAAGGTGCCCTTCCTTGTTACACATTATACATGTACTTACTATAATAATAACAAGAAATGATGCATAATTACATGCAAGTAACCCTAAACCAAACCCTAACCCTAACCATATAGTAAGTACATGTAGTTAATTAATATTACTCCGTACTTAAATGTATAATTACGCTGTAACAAGGACACCTTAAAATAATGTGTAACCTAATCAGTCCCTCCAGGATTTTGCAATTCTGCGACGCTGAATTTATCGCAAAATCAAGCAAACTCCGCAATTTTCGCAAGAGCACGCAAATTTTCATAATTGCCGCAGATTTTCCGCAAATTTTGGGTTTAGACGTGTCCTGTGACGTCATCGCAACGTGCATTCAGTCAAAGAAAGGTTGTTTCTCAGTTCCAAAAATGGAATAAACAGCCTTGCGTTCTCATCATGACTGATTTACAAGAGCTACACTGGACAAACGAACCGAAAGTGGAACGAATCTGCGCTACTTGTTTGGGCTACGCAGTGCAGACCGTTTATCTGCCGGAGCCGCGGGCTGATCTCGATCACCGTTATACACAGCGCTGGGAAGACACAGTGAAGAAAGTAGTCGAATTTGCCGCAGAATCAGTAACATCTATGTCAAATCTTGTGAGAAGCATTCAAATTTGACGCAGAATTCTGTTAGCGCTACAGATATCAGAACAAACGCCACTAATGTAGAAACAAGGAAAAACATTGTTCAATAAACACAGCCATTCACCATGGATTTAACATAGTAAAACTACAGGAACAACTTGTGGCAGAAATGATCTAATGTTTTCAAGTGTTTTTAAATGCTTCACACAACTTTTCCCAGCACTTCAAAGCTTTAAGTATTACCGAATTTTAAAGTTATTTTTAATGTGAGGACATTATTTGTTCATCCTTCATAGGTTGCCCCATTTATAAAACTAAAAGTTTCATTATGTAGGAAAGCAAACACTTATTTAAAAATAAAAAAGACATTAAATTATCATTAGTAGATGGCTGCA